>JALIZH010009161.1:0-18733 GCA_030522465.1 Rhipicephalus appendiculatus
GCGGTCAATACACAAGAATTGCGTCCACGCTGAACGATTACGTTAATGTTTCTGTCTGAAAGCGCTGCATTTAGCCTTTAGAGTAGACAGGGTAACCCTAATATAGCTGCAGTGTACCACATAGTTCTGATGGACATATATCATTGGTCTGGCGCTCAAAACACCGCCGCACCCGAGAGAGGAAAAAATAAGGGAGCCTATGCAGCTGTGATGGTACACGACGCTCAAATAGTAGCAAAGATGCTTTACAAGTAGTTATAATGAGGCGAGACATGCGCCATCGTAGTGTCGATTCTGACGGCAAGTACTGTTAAGAATATTCCACAATAATGAAATGTGCTTGAGCTGTTTGTATTTGATCGAAACCGATAGGCGCATGCTTTGCCACGGCCGTTCTGTAGGCGTGCCCTCACTTAGAGGCGCGCGTCTCCAGCCCAGCCGTGGCTTTTGCACACGTCTGTAATAATCTTCATGAATTCGTAAAATTTATCGTAGCATGTTGGCTTAATGTATGACCGCTTGATACCTGAATTTCGATGGAGTCTTCGCTATTCAAGTCAAAGTAATCCGCAATACCTGATATACCAAAGCAAAGGTATTTTACACAATCAATTGTATGCTCAGGACGGGGTCACTGGTGCAAATTGTCTCGGTGAACCAGAAAGCTGTATTCCGATATGGGAGACAGCCTGCTGTTATCATGTCACGTTTGCTTCATGCTCTTGCAAGTGTTTTGGTAGTAGATGTGAAGTCGTGTCATGCTGGGCTGAAGTAATCTGCGGCACCGTGCGGCCCATTCATATATCGCTATGTATATTGCTACAAGGTGGCTGCTTGCGCTAGTTGGTAGAATATAAGTCGACAGGGAAAACTTTTTTCAGTGCGCAGATCGCTTGAAACAAAGAAATTGAACTCTGTCCTACCTGGTTCCATCTTTCCTTCGAGCATTCTGCGCAATAAAAATAAGTTTTGCTTGCCAAGTTAGCGGTATGGTGTTTCCCGTTTCGCGCCTATAAAAAAAAAAGTGGAAGATGTACATGCTTATCTTCACCGTTTACCTGCTCTCACGCTCATTAAAAAAATCGCCTTTCTCTTCTCTAAATCAAGTTTAATTGCGCCATTTTAAAGCAGTTATCGTTGGCGTCTATTCGCCGTAGTGGCATGGCGGCTGTGACATGGCGCCGCTAAGTCAGTCTCGTCGCCAGCTCAACTCCCGGCCGCACTTCGTTGGCTGATAAATCTAAATGCGCACTTCTATGCAGTGCATTGGGTGCACATTAAGGAACATGAAGTGGTCAAAATACATGAGTTTCCCACTAAGGTGTGCCTTTTATTCAGATCCTGGTTTTCGCATGTAAAGCTCCACAGTAAATAGACACGGGTTGATCCCCTCCGTCATAGGAATCGGTATAACACGAGAAGTTAACCGTGCTGTTGCAGAAGTAGTTGAGTGTATTGTATATTGATGCATGAGAGCTTGCACAATGTATTTTGGGGTCTGGCAGCTTTTATAGCGCCATCACACGTGCATGCACCTACGTTGACGGTCAGAGGCACATCTCCATCCCGACGACAAACATTTTTTAACACTTGTGGCCGCTGAAGTAGTTAACTACATCCGGACCCAGCCTATGGTGTATCCCGCGCAAAGATGGTATCAACAAGCCCATAATAAACACAGGCACTCAATGTGCACCTATTCAAAGCGACGTCACTGGTGAGACAAACGCCAAGGTGTGCGTTCCTCAGTAATAAGGTAACCCACGCCTGTGCCCATCCATATACCACGCACAACATCAGAAATGCGAGAGGCAGAGCTCGTAGCCTGAGCCGCGGCCGCAGGAGGGCGTTCCCGCTGGCGTCTCTCTCGCTGCAGCAAAACACTCACTGCACGACATTACCCCATCGACCTCCTTGCCTTTCTGTGCCGCTTATTGCAGCAGATTTATTAGTAGATGCTATCGCACTGGAAACGCTAGGCGGTGGAAAGGCGCCGTTGGTGCATGTGGAAGCTGCATTACTCTGTATAGACAGACGTGTCGTCACGCTAACACGACGTGAAAGGCCAAGCACATACTGCGTCGTCACCAAACCAAACCATCGCGTACGGCACATTGCACCGACCATGGAGTTTTTTGCAACAACGTATTGGAAGCCTCTGTCGCGCTGAAACTATCGCGGCGCTCCCGTCGGCACTCGTTAGCGCCACGATGCAGTACTTCATTTCACCGATTCTGCAATACACTACGCTGTAAATATTGTATATAGTGTTGATCCGTTGTTTTAGTGTATTTATTATGTATTATAGTGTTATTCACCGATTCTAGATGGCAACGCCGCCCCACCAAGGAAGATTCCTGTGGGAGGGAGTTGTGAGAGATATAAGGCGCTGTGTAAATCCTCGTCCATATGCGTCGGTGGCGCAGTGGGCAGAGCGCCAGACACCGGTCGTCGCGACCAAGAGGTCGTGGGTTCGATTTTCAGGTCATTCAAATCAGCGAAACATTTTCTTGTGTTTTTCTTTGTCATCAGTTCGCGTACATTTTACCAACATCACTTCCATGACGGAAACGATGTCAGGGATGTCTTAGTGGACCACGGCATAAAACACTTTCGTGGTAAAATCATAGCTGCCTTGATCGGGTTGTTCATGGCAATGAGAGAAAGCGTTGAAACATGCGCTTAAACACTAGAAAAGTATGTGGTCTGTGCATAGTTTTTAGGTTCTACTGCGTGACACCTTCTCTCCCTCTCCCCGGACTCGTAGCTCCCACCCTGCCTTCCACACGCACAAAACAGACACACACACAGCTACACTGAATGTTTCTACCTATATATTTACTTTCTTCCTTCAACGTCGCATCCGCAATTCGGCCAGACGGTGCTCTGCCGGAGCTAATCGCGGAGGCCGTGGTTTCAGCTAATGGTAGGAAAGCCATGGGATGGCCAAGTTTAAAGAAGGTAAAAAAATTCCGAAATATAAACCTACACACATTACTAGGCTAATAAAGACTAATTCTAAAACAGGTGACATCTTGCCTAAAGCTTCTAGTGCATTCTATCTTGACTAACGTTTCATGGACAGCCCAAAGCACTCAATTTCGTACGCAAAGAGCACGATTCAGTCGAATGTACCTCCCATTACTGACAGAACCAGGCCCTCAGCCCTAGGGGGAGGGGCACTTGCCCCCCGAAATTTTGCTGGAAGGCGGTGTTTTGCCGGAAATAAATATTAAAAATAGGTGTTTTCCCCCAAAAAGTCAAGGCCTTCGGCAAGTGCCTCCCCCCCCCCACCCCCCTAAAAAAATCACGCCATCTCCACGAAGTGAATGATGATGAGTGGGCGAAGCTCGATGGTTTTCATCCATGGCAGAAAGAGAATGTGTGGTCTGGAACGCGCTTATACTTCATGGTCATCAGCGTCCTCGTCATCGTTATCACGTGTAGTGGGTACATTCCACTATACCGCAACGCGCTTATACTTCATCGTTATCACGTGTAGTGGGTACATTCCACTATACTGCGTCATCGTCATCTTTATCACGTGGAGTGGGTACATTCCACTACACGTGGCTACCTACCTACCTACTACTACTACAGAGGAGGGACAGACCCACACCCTAAGGAGCTTCGCCCCTAAAATCACGCCATCCACGAAGTGAATGATGTCATCGTCATCGTTATCACGTGAAGTGGGTACATTCCACTATACTGGAACGCGCTTATACTTCATCGTTATCACGTGTAGTGGGTACATTCCACTATACTGCGTCATCGTCATCTTTATCACGTGGAGTGGGTACATTCCACTATACATGGCTATCTACCTACCTACTACTACTACTACTACTACTACTACTACTACAGAGGAGGGACAGACCCACACCCTAAGGAGCTTCGCCCCTAAAATCACGCCATATCCACGAAGTGAATGATGTCATCGTCATCGTTATCACGTGAAGTGGGTACATTCCACTATACTGGAACGCGCTTATACTTCATCGCTATCACGTGTAGTGGGTACATTCCACTATACTGCGTCATCGTCATCTTTATCACGTGGAGTGGGTACATTCCACTATACATGGCTATCTACCTACCTACTACTACTACGACAACTACAGAGGAGGGACAGACCCACACCCTTAGGAGCTTCGCCCCTAAAATTCCTGGCTACGGGCCTGGACAGAACGATCATTGTTAGAAAACGTCGCGTACTGTCAACATCGATTCGAGTTGGTTGCTAAATTGTGTCTTAGTTAGATGAAGCTTAATGCGGCGTGTCAGCGAGATTATTATGAAGGTTGATTTGTTATTGCTGCCGATTACACTACATGGCACGGACCCTCAAGAAAAAAATGGGCTAAGGTTCACTTTTGGAACGTTATGAAATTTCCTTTTCTCGCGTGCCTTGTGGTATTTACAACGGACATAAGCAATATAGTTAATCAGGCGTTCATTATAATGAAGATGTAATGATCCGAAGTTTTGATGAAGCAGCTGGAGAATAAAACTGTGACAGCAGATGCAATGCACCCTGTTAGAATCTGCATTACAGCCAAGCTTCTTGCCATCTTCGTCTTTCACTGAACACTCGAATTGGCATGATGCTAGGTGCCTTCCTACGTAGGCTTTTTCCGTCATCTTTCTGTAAATGAATGTGATACGCATAAGTGTCGGAGATCATTTCTGACGGAACTAGTCTCATAGCCCTTTTATGCTGGGCTGTAATCGGAACTAATGTGTCCAGCGAAAGAAAGTAAAGGAGAGTGAAAATCAGAAGTCAACCTAATCAACGCCACCTAGAAGAAAAAAGAAGGCCTCCGCACGGCAGGGTGACGTCAGGCAGGTCAGATCGTCTTGGAACTTGGCTTCACCTCGCCCTGTTCACCCTGCCGACGCAAGCGATGCGTTGTCGCAAAGTAAAATTAAACTCAATCGTATTACGCGTAGAAACCAACGAAAATGCCCCGTCTACAGTCATGCACGCAGCAAGGGTGGAAAAAATTGTCTTCGTTTGTAGCCTTGTGCCTTAAAGAGGCGCTTTGTTTATGCATGGAAGAAACTGTTGTCTGTGTAAATTTAACCTATAGTGTTTTCAATTATCATGTTGGCTGCGATTCAAAGAATGATTAACAATTGATGGGCTTTAACGTCCCTCAACCCCGATATGATTATGACAGACGCCGTAGTGTAGGGCTCCGGAAATTTCGACCCCCCTGGGGGTTCTTTCGCCTCCATCGAAAATGCGGCCGCCGCGGCCGGGATTCGATCCCGTGACCTGCGATTTAAAGAAACTGAAGAGCATGTCGAAGTACAAGTTGCAAAAAGCATTGAATATCTATTTTCAAGCCACACTCAAAGAACATTCAAAATACCACTTTTGTACACTGCCATATTTCGGCTGCCGTTTGTAATCATGCTTGCTTTTGGAAAGGATTAAGGCACTGACGGATGATCGAGCACGAAATTTTTCACTGTAGCATACGGCCTTTAAGCTTGTAAAGTTCTTTTCGTCATGGTCTCTGCGTTCTTGCACGGGCAGTTGAAGTGCCCTTTAGAGTTACTCTGCTTCTCGGCGTGACCACTTTTTCCTTGGGCCTTCACGTACTGCTGTCTTGCAATGAGCGGCGTACGCAGAGCAGTCTGGGAAAATGCCTGGCACGTCGTTTTCCCTGTTTTTGTAACACCCATAAATTGTTTTCGTTACATCATATATGTATATCATACATAAAAGTAAAAAAAGGGGAAAAAAACTGACATTGAATTCAGTTGTCATCCTTCTACGAATTAATTTATAAACGAATTTACTTATCAAAAAGTGAGAGAGCTTTCTCATCACAACACCCTGACGAAAAAGGTTTTGCCACTCAGGACCTCAATACCTGTTTATTTATTAATCCAGGTAGCTCTGATTTATTGCAAAATCAGTGTCATTGCCTGTACTTCTCTGTATTGGAAGTTTATGTCATTTGTTATGACATTCTTTTCCAGTGTCTGTGGCAGTGTCCTTCTTGTTGTCAAGATTATATAAACCAAGAAGGCATTGCTGCACCACTGTCACATCCTTCTTAAGGTGTCTTTTTTCGCAGAAGCTGAGGCTTTATTAAACATAAGCAATCGCATTAAACTTTAAAATAATGAATGATTTCCAAGTAAAATCTAAAACTGTTAAATCAGCTTGAGTCAGATATCTTTTGGCCCTCCCGTACAAATTTTTCATGGACTTTGAAATATTGCACAATGATGATGTAGCGATGGTTGACCGGTGTGTCTCCAATTGTGACCGACAGTTTTTGGCTGGTTTCAGGCATGGAAGCTCGAGCAGGTTCGAGCAGCCTTCAAGAGTCAATGCTGCCTGCAAACACTGGCACAGCTTCATCGTACTGTATGGCTTGGTCAAAATTATTACTGCAGATACTGCATAATCAAAACTTCATTTTGGGCGCTAGTTGGTTCATTGGTTCCATATAGCGAGGGGATTAACAGTGCGAACACACACCCACAACAGAGACGACGCGGACACACAGTCGCTGTGTGTCCGTGTCAGTCTCTGTTGTGGGTGTGTGTTCGCGCTGTTACTCCCTCGCTCTACAAAGATGCTCCATCTTTGTCAGGGGGGATGATCACATCATCAATGCAAGCAAAAGAGGGCGTGTTGTAGTAGACGAACCCTCGCATCGCAACTTTGGGAAGACCCTTGGAAAGAACCTCAGTTCCTCGGAAGTCATCTCTTGCTTCTCAGTGACAGGAGTCGAAGCATCTAAAATGGCAGTGCCAGCATAAGTAACAGCTCTAGGAAGGTCTTTGACCAGGACCTCAGTTTCTCTTGAGGAAGTCATATTGCGCTTTTCAAAGATCAGAGAGACTTATGTAGAGAGAGTGGTGACAGCCTCAGGATCTAGGTGTCGCTTCTAAGTTAGTGGTGACCTCTATGCCACTCCTTACGGCTCCTCACCAACCTGAAGAGAAAATCACCCCACTGTAATATAGTTACAGAAAAAAACAAGGGAAAAACAAACGTGTCAGTGCGTTGAGTTCGCTAATCTCCAGAAGAAACGCAGGGCTCACGGAAGGGTGAAAGAGAACAATCCAACAATGGTACGAGAAATTGGAGCCAGCCAACATTTCGACTTGCGGAAGTGGGAGGATTTTCGCAACTAGTTTGCCGACTCGTTTTATGTGCGCTTAATAAGCGCTGTCCTATCAAATTCTTAGTTCTCCTGTCCTTGTACGCTAAGGATGCTTCATACGTGTTCGTACCCATCGAGAGGTTTCCTTAGCAGGCTCCACACAGAGATAGATCCGCATTGCCCGGATTGCGGGGAACAATTCTCTACCTTAGCCCACATGCTAGTGCCCTGTGTTACAGGACTTCAACAACAGCGAGGACTGGGAGAAAGCCATCACGAGCTCAAAATTGGAAGACCAGTCTAAGGCTGTCCAGAGGGCCCGTGAGAGCGCGGAGAGGCACGGCCTCCCGGCTCCAACATGGGATTAGCCGACAGCAAGCCAGGGGGTCCTCTGTAGGACTGCACTGGCTGGCTCCTCAGGACCTTAATAAAGTTCCTTGTCTGTCTGTCTGTCCTCGTTTTGTGTGCGCTTAAAAAACTTTTGCTTTAGTTTGCTGAGTTGAGCAAATATCTTCTGGTTGGACTGAGTGATGATTACAGATAAAGCCTTTTCACGTAAAATTTTGCGTGGTAGGCCTCTCTTGACTAATATTACGCACCTATTCTGTTGCAGTTCATGCCGAAAAAAAGCTGACAGTATTCCCACAATCCATAGAAAAAGGCATTCTCGCCTGTGTGTGCAAGACTGCTGTAAAATATCTTCAAAAAGCAATGCAGTCTTAATCATACAAAACAGTATTATCGCGATAGCGTTAAAGAGCTCGTTTTGCAGAAATTCCGGTGTCGGCGTCGTTGGTTGTCAACGAAAAATCCTCATCTTTGCCGTGGCCGAAAAAAACGAGAAAGATACAAATAAAATATTACGGCATCTTCGCACTATAGTGATGCCAAGCCTGAAGGAAATGCGGAGTTTGGCAGCCTTCTTTGTTTCTCTCCGATTTTCTCTATCTTTCCTTCTCTCTTTCTTGTTCTCTTTTCGAGTTCTTTGTTTTGTTTTTCTTTTTTATTTCTATTGATGTCTGTCTTTTTTTCTATTTTTTTTCATTTCTTTCTCCCTCTTTGTATTTCTCGCTTGCTTCCTCTTTTTCAATTTTTATGCATGGTTTAGCCTGCGCTCGAACAACAAGGGGAAGAAGACTCCTCTTTGGCGCGAGCGCGCGCTCAGATGCCTACGCTATATGGGGTTTTGCCTGTGTTACGCCAAACGACGACGACAGCATCCGATTACAACCTACGACAGCCCGGCCCCCTAAAGTGCTCCGCACTTTGTAAAGAATAACAACATTCGGTTCGAGTAAAGACCAATCCCGGAGCCGTCATGTGTGGTGAGCTAGTGTTATGCCACAGCACCACGCTATTGCTTGAAGCTGCTTCGGGAAAAAACCCAATATGATTGTCATGTAGTCGAAGGAGTCTCCTTAACGCATGTAATATTGAGTGGAAGAAGCGTAGAATCTCGCCAGGCGTCAAGAAATGTGAATTGCGCAAGGATTGGATAATTTAAAGGCCCACCCATTACGAAGCGCTCAGATATACTTGATCATGATCGCCTGCAAAAGCATCAACAAAGTGAGAGCGTGTTCCCTTACAGATGCGTAGTGGGCCCTTCGCTGATTCGCAAAAGGAAGAATTATAACGTAGTGGGTTTTTAACAACTGTACTTACGGTAGGCGTTCTAGGATAGTTTCAAACAGCCAATGTTACACGCACAGTCGTTCGTTTCCTTGCGGCATGATTGAAACATGCACCGAGAACCGACGTCAGGCTTGCAATTGAGAAGACGTTGCGCACAGGGCCCGATTACGCTATAGCGTTCCACCCTTGAAGGCCGAACTCAAGCGTCCTCGAAGTTTTTAAGTCGTCATTGTATTTTGGAAATTTTATTTATTTAATGATAAGCAGCTTGATTATACTAGCGAATAATTACAAACGCTTCGGACGATTCTCATCACGAGCGCCGACAATCGTGTTTTCCTCTCCGTGCAGCGTCCTTCACACAGATAACACTAGTAGGCAAACCTGCTGGTTGTCGCGTAGCCTGCTTCGCTTTCAGCGAACTCTACAGGCGTCTATACACACCACCCATAGGCGTCCGAAAATACAGGCGCGACATATCTCCACAGAGCAAATAATGTACCAATGTGCTTTGTTGGCACGAAGTTCTTTGTTGAGACAGCTTTCGCTTATGCGTCCCTTTGAGCCGGATATTAGGAAAACCGGAACACACGGCATGTCAGGCCTCCATGGTCATTGGATCGGCCGTTACGCGCGGAGCAGTATCCAAGCATCTTGAAGCGGTCTTGCTGGCAAATTGTTAACTCAACCAGAGTTCTACGGCACACTCACGGTTGGACGGCTCGCTCAGAACACAGTACACATCCAACGCAAATTGATGCCGCCTCTTCTCGCGTCGTCACGCCTCAGACCTGACTACGAAGACGAGGCTGTTAAGGAGAGGAGCGCATGCGGAGGCCTTCCCTGTTTTCAAGGTTGTGCTGACCTAATGGAACGCTATAGTTGAACAAGCTGAAGTGAACCTTAGACCACGAAGTCACATGGCACAAAAAGAAGTGGCACAGCGAGCTCACGAGGTGAGGCTCCGACAGCAGCAAGAAAAATTCACAGCATATCCACGAGGTGAATGATGATGAGTGGGGCGAAGCTGCGGAGGGAATCATCGGTAAAACCGTGAATCTTCCGTGTATCGCCCATGAATCATCATATAAAGCCATGGAAGTTAGCAGCGCGAAAAACGAGACGACGCACACAGGGAGAACAGACAAGTGCAAGCGCTTACTTTCAACTAAGCTTCTTTAATCGGAAATAAAACATATAAGCATCGCACCGCCAAACGGTACATGCGCAAACAACACTTGCTCTTCTTTCCTCGCTCAAAACCAAAAAGCATACACATGTCACATGTCTCATGTAATCCCAAGATATGAAATTTCCTTATCATGCAGTGTTACCGACGCCTGACAGACACATGCAAGTGACAGCTTAGAAATGTGTGCGCCTCAACAAGTGCACGTGCTTTCTGGCTTCTGTGTTTGTACAAAATAGAAGAAGAGCCAAAAACAGGAATGCAACCACACTGGCAGCAATGCATTGATAAATGAGAGCTAGCGGGACCTTTCAAGGAATTAAAATGCTCCCCTTAATCGCACATTAAGGCACCGCCCCGTTTGCCCCAGTCAGGCGTCGGTAACACTGCATGATAAGGAAATTTCATATCTTGGGATTACATGAGACATGTGACATGTGTATGCTTTTTGGTTTTGAGCGAGGAGAGAAGAGCAAGTGTTGTTTGCGCATGTACCGTTTGGCGGTGTGATGCTTATATGTTTTATTTCCTATTAAAGGAGTACTGACACAAAATTTTTCACTTATCGTTTTCTTGTGTCAAATGATAGCCCAGGCCCCCAAGAGCCTAGGAAATGTATCGGCAAGCGTGAGTGCGCCCTGAAAAATTAATTACAGCATGTGTTTAAAAGCTAGTTTCAGTTCATACTGCACCCTGACGTCACGACGTTGGACAGGCAGCGCCACCAGGCGGTAGTATGTGAATGCGCACGCTTTCGTGACGTATCCTCGTGCGCGCGTAGCTCCATCGTCTGCTTCGTCTGCTTCGCGCCGCACATGTGGCAACTGTCGCGCCATCAACGATTGACGAATATTTGTCAACAGACACCGACGACAGCAACGACTTCGGCAGAGAGGAAGATGCCTGAGCTTGCCGACCCCGCGAATCATTTCGCATTCGACCCACTTGCAAGTACGTCAGAAGACGAGTCGTCTGAGAGCGATAGCGCCATGCAGACGGCTTGCGCATCGGGAATGTCGAATGGTGAGGAATTCACTGTTTCTTGCTTGATTTTGCGCGGGCATCATCCGGATGTTCTACGGAAGTCAATAGCGTTCGTGTGGATTTCGTAATGCTATTAGTTGCTTGAAATTATTGGTACTCAAGATTTGACACCGCATGTATGCTTTGTCCTGCCGCTTTCCTAGGCAGCCGCACTGCGCACGCAGTATGCCAACGTCTTGCTGGTCGTAACGCCTGAACAACGTTATATCGATAACCATAGGCGTGCGCTTCAGGGGGGGGGGGGTGAAGGTTCGACGCAGCGCCCCCCCTCCCTATTAGGTCAATGTACGGGGTGACTTTGCGCCGCCCCCCCCCCCACGAGTCGCAGCGCCCCCCGCCTAATTATGACAATGTATGGGGCGCTCACTTTGCCCCCCCCCCCCCCCTCTGAGGTGACTAGGGGGGCGGCCGCCCCCTCTGCACCTCCCCTCCCCCGTGCGCACGCCGATAACGTAATCTGCGTAGGTGCCTCTATGGGAGTTGCCACCCGATGGACACAGACGTAGTCTGTGTGCTGTAGGGAAATCGACAAAGTCGCGCTCTAGTGCCGGATGAGGCAGCCTGTGTCACCGCGCACCCGACGTTTCAGCGTGGGTGCCTAGACATTCACGCCCTCGAGATAGCGTACTACCCTTGATGGGATATCGACCAGGCGTCATTGAGGCACCGGGAATCCACAGGTATTACTGCTGCGGTTGATCTAAGTTAGCTGTTGCTGTTGAAGCTGATGTCGGCCGAATCGCAATTGTCCCTGGCATGCAAAGTGCATGCCTTCGGTATACATCCTGCAAAAGTGTGGTGGTCGCATGTACGACGCGTCATCCACGCACTCAAAACGTGCATAGGCGCATGTTACTTGCTAATATTGCAATGTCCATTTCCATATCGCGTGTCCAACTAAATAAAGGGAAATGAAAAAATACATGTATAAGGTGGCATTGGACACGTCCGGTCGTCAAGCAGCGCAAATTATGCACGAACTCGAAATCACAATATGTGAAATAAAATCTGCAAGCTTAGAATAGCTGCTGCTTACATTGTGAGATAGTTCTTCACAAGTCAAATTACTTGAACTCGCCTTTCACGTTTTTTGTGATTGACTTATGTACTTCATTGTTCTTTTTTTTCCTCTATAAGTCATAGTTCTCGGTAGTGCCTTTGGCCCATTGGGTTGATTAAGTAAACGATAAATAAAATGAAGTGTTTCTGCATATCTGTACTTGCTAAAAAGGAATCTGCATGCTACATAACAATGACGTTTTATTTCGTAATTTTGTCTGCTCGAAAGAGCCCCTTGTCAGTGGATCGTTCTGGAATATGACTCTGTGCACACTGCAGGATATGTCTACCTTTACTCTTGCCACTGCATTTTTATATCGTATTGCATTCATATTTCAGGCGATATCGTCCCTTTGTAGGATGGGTCTGGCTTCGCCTTGGCAAACGAAAGCGAGTGGTCCTGCCCAGCTGCGTCGTCTCTGCAGTGCGTCAAAATTTCCCTTCACAAGACTACTGCGGCTTTAAGTATCCAGAATTATAATATACGAACATCATGGAGATGCAGTTCAATAAAAGAAAACATGTTCAACTTGATTTATTTCTTTAGGCATAACAGCCTGTGTCACTGACCTTTCTTCTGGTCGTATGCAAAACAGATGCTATATGACCAGCACTACAGAAGGAAGTCAACACTTGAGGCTAACTCACATGAAATTCAAGAAAGAGGCTGTAGTTGCTAAATTAAGAATAACAAAACAGAAAGAGCTGCTAAGTCTGCACACATGGCAGTAAATACGTTCTCAAGATTTCTGAGTCTTGACCTCATGGACTAGGTAAGAAGTGAACAGGAACCTGAAAGACGGCATTAGCCTGACAATGATGAACTCGTACATTACCAGAATTGCATGTTCACTATGTCTCAACCCAACAACTGAAGTACACGGTGTAGCTATGCACGAAAACAACACTGATTTCGATAACCCATGTTAAAGTAATGAGGCAAAGGCATAGGTCGGCAAAATTTGTGGAGCTCACTCAGACTCACTTATGAATTATGATAAAACGGAAGCTTGGGCTAGTTGGTGATTTGGAATCAACATGTTTGCACAGCGTGAGAAAGCAGGGATGTGAAGCACCAGCAGGGATGTGAAGCACCAGCAAACTGTGCAGCCAGTGACACTAAGCGTGTTGCGGTGCTCCCCCTATCTACATAAGATTTCACACAATTTGAAAAAGACAGGGGATAAGGTTGACGTCAAGGTTGTTTTTTCTGACCGGAAAAGCTTTCAGTGCTCTGTAAATGCGTGAATGCTCAATCCGCACAAAAGAGCGGCTGCACAACCAAACATAGGAGGCAATTCGTAGCATGTGCTATGGCTGTTGTTTACTTGATCCCGTTGTCTTGTGGCAAGAAGTATGTTGGACAAACGGGCAGGTGCTTGAACGAGCATTTAAAGGAGCATCACTATCATGTAAACACAGCTGTTCAAGGCCATCTGGGTATTCACTGTAGAGATTGTGGTTGTAAACCGGAATTTGAAAAGTGCACCGTTGTCGCAAAACATCGTCAGCAGCTAACACGCAAAATCATTGAGGCTAATCAAATGCAACTGCTGGGTAACCTCTGTGTTAGCATGCCTTCTGTCGCACTCACTAAAAAAAGAAATCGAATATCTGGCTGTGACGTAATAGGTTGTGAGTTTGTGCTGAGGTGTGCTGTTGCTCTCACTTAACAAGATATAGAGTATCTAGCTGTAACGCAATAGGTTGTGCGCCTGTGATGAGGTGTGCTGCTTGCTATCATATGTATATATTTCCAGCGTTTTCGCAAATAAAATTTAGTTGAAGTCAGCGCCCCTTTTGTGTCCTCCCTACGTCCTCGTCTTTCTTGCGCTGTGCAAACATGTTGATTCCTATGAAATACATTTTGCTCTTAGGGCTCACTCGAACTCAGACTCACCAAAAATTTTCCTGAGCCGGACTCACACTCACGGAAGTTTTTTTTCAATTGGACTCGCTCAAATTCAAACTCACCAAAACATTACTGACCTGGACTCACTCAGACTTGCGTCTCGATCTGAGTCTGAGTGAGCCCGAGTGAGTCAACTCATCAGTCCATTAGCCTAGAATTTGTTTTTTTGACCATGGTGTCAATGCTCTTTAACACCAATATCTCACAAAATCGGTGCTTTTCTTGGTGCCTTTTGATAAAGAACCTTCGAATACGAGTTATGAGTGCTCGCAAACAAGTAAGGTGATTTTTATTGAAATATATGACAACGTAAGATATATTTATCAAGAACTTCCCTGGAACAGTTGACGGGGGGGGGGGGGGATAGGAGGTTCAGGCACCTCCCTACGTAATTCTTGCCTCTGATCAATAAATATTGAAATAGTGTGTGAACGACACTGCTTTATAATACGTGCGAGTAGAGGTGAGTATAAGCGTGAATCCAGGTAAGGCTGATAGTAATGCTGGAGATGAGTAGGTAGGACCATAGGTCGGCAAAAAAGAAAAAGTGGAACTCACTCAGACTCAAGAAATATGTCTTGCGCTTCGGTCTCACTCGGACTCAGACTCACCAAAATTTTCCTGAGCCGAACTCACTCGGACTCACACTCACAAAAATTTGCTTCAACCCGATTCATTCGGACTCAAACTCACCAAAATATTACTCACCCAGACTCAGACTCATGGCACGGTCTGAGTTTGAGTGAGTCCGAGTGAGTTTGCCGACCTATGGGCAAAGGCCACAGTTGGTAACATGACAATAACATAACAGAAAGAGCTGCTAAGTCTGCACACATGGCAGTAAATACGTTCTCCAAATTTCTTAATCTTGACCTCATGGACTAGGTAAGAAGTAAACAGGAACCTGAAAGATGGCATTAGCCTGACATATGCTAAGCTACACAATGATGAACTCGTACATTACCAGAATTGCATGTTCACCGTATGTCTCAACCCAACAACTGAAGTACACGGTGTAGCCTATGCACGAAAAACAACACTCATTTCAATAACACGTGTGAAAGCAATGAGGCAAAGGCCACGGTTGGTAACGTGACAATAACTAAACAGAAAAAGCTACTAAGTTTGCACACATGGCAGTAAATACGTCCTCCAAATTTCTGAAAGGTAGTCGTCTTGACCTCATGGACTAGGTAAAGAAGTGAACAGGAACCTGAAAGATGGCATTAGCCTGACATAAGCTTAGCTACACAATGATGAACTCGTGCATTACCAGAATTGCATGTTCACCATATGTCTCAACCCAAAAACTGAAGTACACGGTGTAGCTATGCACGAAAACAACACTGATTTCGATAACACGTGTGAAAGCAATGAGGCAAAGGCCACGGTTGGTAACGTGACAATAACAAAACAGAAAAAGCTACTAAGTTTGCACACATGGCAGTAAATACGTCCTCCAAATTTCTGAAAGGTAGTCGTCTTGACCTCATGGACTAGGTAAAGAAGTAAACAGGAACCTGAAAGATGGCATTAGCCTGACATAAGCTTAGCTACACAATGATGAACTCGTGCATTACCAGAATTGCATGTTCACCATATGTCTCAACCCAAAAAACTGAAGTACACGGTGTAGCTATGCACGAAAACAACACTGATTTCGATAACACGTGTGAAAGCAATGAGGCAAAGGCCACGGTTGGTAACGTGACAATAACAAAACAGAAAAAAGCTACTAAGTTTGCACACATGGCAGTAAATACGTCCTCCAAATTTCTGAAAGGTAGTCGTCTTGACCTCATGGACTAGGTAAAGAAGTAAACAGGAACCTGAAAGATGGCATTAGCCTGACATAAGCTTAGCTACACAATGATGAACTCGTGCATTACCAGAATTGCATGTTCACCATATGTCTCAACCCAAAAACTGAAGTACACGGTGTAGCTATGCACGAAAACAACACTGATTTCGATAACACGTGTGAAAGCAATGAGGCAAAGGCCACGGTTGGTAACGTGACAATAACAAAACAGAAAAAGCTACTAAGTTTGCACACATGGCAGTAAATACGTCCTCCAAATTTCTGAAAGGTAGTCGTCTTGACCTCATGGACTAGGTAAAGAAGTAAACAGGAACCTGAAAGATGGCATTAGCCTGACATAAGCTTAGCTACACAATGATGAACTCGTGCATTACCAGAATTGCATGTTCACCATATGTCTCAACCCAACAACTGAAGTACACGGTGTAGCTATGCACGAAAACAACACTGATTTCGATAACACGTGTGAAAGCAATGAGGCAAAGGCCACGGTTGGTAACGTGACAATAACAAAACAGAAAAAGCTACTAAGTTTGCACACATGGCAGTAAATACGTCCTCCAAATTTCTGAAAGGTAGTCGTCTTGACCTCATGGACTAGGTCAGAATTAAGTGAACAGGAACCTGAAAGACGGCATTAGCCTGAAATATGCTTAGCTACACAATGATGAACTCGTACATTACCAGAATTGCATGTTCAGCATGTCTCAACCCAACAACTGAAGTACACGGTGTACCTATGCACGAAAACAACACTGATTTCGATAACACGTGTGAAAGCAATGAGGCAAAGGCTACGGTTGGTAACGTGACAATAACAAAACAGAAAAAACTACTAAGTTTGCACACATGGCAGTAAATACGTCCTCCAAATTTCTGAAAGGTAGTCGTCTTGACCTCATGGACTAGGTCAGAATTAAGTGAACAGGAACCTGAAAGACGGCATTAGCCTGAAATATGCTTAGCTACACAATGATGAACTCGTACATTACCAGAATTGCATGTTCAGCATGTCTCAACCCAACAACTGAAGTACACGGTGTACCTATGCACGAAAACAACACTGATTTCGATAACACGTGTGAAAGCAATGAGGCAAAGGCCTACGGTTGGTAACGTGACAATAACAAAACAGAAAAAACTACTAAGTTTGCACACATGGCAGTAAATACGTCCTCCAAATTTCTGAAAGGTAGTCGTCTTGACCTCATGGACTAGGTAAAGAAGTAAACAGGAACCTGAAAGATGGCATTAGCCTGACATAAGCTTAGCTACACAATGATGAACTCGTGCATTACCAGAATTGCATGTTCACCATATGTCTCAACCCAAAAACTGAAGTACACGGTGTAGCTATGCACGAAAACAACACTGATTTCGATAACACGTGTGAAAGCAATGAGGCAAAGGCCACGGTTGGTAACGTGACAATAACAAAACAGAAAAAGCTACTAAGTTTGCACACATGGCAGTAAATACGTCCTCCAAATTTCTGAAAGGTAGTCGTCTTGACCTCATGGACTAGGTCAGAATTAAGTGAACAGGAACCTGAAAGACGGCATTAGCCTGAAATATGCTTAGCTACACAATGATGAACTCGTACATTACCAGAATTGCATGTTCAGCATGTCTCAACCCAACAACTGAAGTACACGGTGTACCTATGCACGAAAACAACACTGATTTCGATAACACGTGTGAAAGCAATGAGGCAAAGGCCTACGGTTGGTAACGTGACAATAACAAAACAGAAAAAAGCTACTAAGTTTGCACACATGGCAGTAAATACGTCCTCCAAATTTCTGAAAGGTAGTCGTCTTGACCTCATGGACTAGGTCAGAATTAAGTGAACAGGAACCTGAAAGACGGCATTAGCCTGAAATATGCTTAGCTACACAATGATGAACTCGTACATTACCAGAATTGCATGTTCAGCATGTCTCAACCCAACAACTGAAGTACACGGTGTACCTATGCACGAAAACAACACTGATTTCGATAACACGTGTGAAAGCAATGAGGCAAAGGCCTACGGTTGGTAACGTGACAATAACAAAACAGAAAAAACTACTAAGTTTGCACACATGGCAGTAAATACGTCCTCCAAATTTCTGAAAGGTAGTCGTCTTGACCTCATGGACTAGGTCAGAATTAAGTGAACAGGAACCTGAAAGACGGCATTAGCCTGAAATATGCTTAGCTACACAATGATGAACTCGTGCATTACCAGAATTGCATGTTCACCATATGTCTCAACCCAACAACTGAAGTACACGGTGTACCTATGCACGAAAACAACACTGATTTCGATAACACGTGTGAAAGTAATGAGGCAAAGGCCACGGTCGGTAACGTGACAATAACAAAACAGAAAAATCGACTAAGTTTGCACACATGGCAGTAAATACATTCTGCAAATTTCTGAAAGGTAGTCGTCTTGACCTCATGGACTAGGTAAGAAGTAAACAAGAACCTGAAAGACGGCATTAGCCTGACATACGCTTAGCTGCACAATGATGAACTCGTACATTATCAGAATTTGCATGTTCACCATGTCTAAACTCAATAACTGAAGTACACGGCGTAGCTATGCACGAAAACAACACTGATTTCGATAACACGAGTAACCTCCACTGGAGCACGCAACTCGGGATAGCCTGCACGCTTTAAGTTGCTGCCGCTGCAGACTCTTTTTCTATATCCTTGAAAGGCATCGTGATGCGCGGTTGCGGTAGTGGGGCACAACGCTGAGATTCTTCGTCGCAGATTCGTCGGCGCAGATTCTTCGTCGACAATCCGAAGCCGGTCAGCAACTGCATGCTGCGCGTGTACGCGTCCGGAGTGAAGTGGAGCGAACAGAGTAAACTCCGCTTAGGTTGGCGTCCAGTCTCCGCCTCGGCTGCGGCGCACGAAGTCGACTCACGCTTGTCGCAGCGCCC
>JALIZH010009162.1:0-73382 GCA_030522465.1 Rhipicephalus appendiculatus
CCTTTGAAATATTAAGCACACTGTTACTAAGACAAATAAACAAAATATGCATCGTATTCACCTATATTTCTTGCGACCCTTTAATATTTTTATTCTATGCCATTTCATCTGTATATTGTGGCAATTCTTTTTTCAGCGAATGATAAAAAGGAAGATTTACCTTATAGGTTTAATCACACAGCTTTCTCTCTTCGTTTCCCTGTACTTCTTTTTTGTCGTTGGGCTAAAAAGAAACAGCAAAAGATGACATGGGCGCCATGTTTTCATAGTATGGGAGCCATCTGATAGAAAGCGAAACACGTCACCAGATTTACACTAAATACCACTCTGTCGACAAATAGTTCTGAACAGTTTAAATCGTGAATATATCTGTTATGTGGAAATGGAAAGACATATAGATCTGTAGTTAGCTTTCATGACTTAATTATATTATCCGCTTTCATTACTGCTGTCATTCTGCTGTTTTTTGCATCATCAATGGTCTGACATTAACACACTATCTATGCAATACTGGATATTCATTCACCTATGCAGGAATGACAAACACCATACATCTGGACGCTTATGAAGATATAGAAGAACGTTCACCGATATGATGGCATAATGTGCGCAGGTTTCTCACCAATGCAGGCCACCGTGTTTGAAGGTCGCCGCTGGAGCTCCGCTAAGAGCTTCATCAGGCCAGTGCACAAAGAGAGAGCAAGGAACCTTCACATATCGCTGCTGAGCAGAGTTACAATGGTATGGCAGCCGAGCTACATGGGGAGTGTAAAACATTGTTGAAGTTTGTAGCAGTTGTGTATTCATCGACGAAGTACAGCGGAGCAACGAACTATGGTCTAAGGCAGAGAGACAATGAGAAGCGCCGTGTATAACGAATCGAGGACTGTGAAAACCAGCCCAAGTACCAAATGTTGACACAACGTTGCCGCAACATTCAGAAAGTTATTTCAGCGTTGTGGCAACGTTTCGTTCCATCAGGGTGAGATCCAGTTGCAGTACTTAGGAGCAAAGAGGTAACTGCTAAGTGCCTGGCGGAGTTGACGAATTGTCGATGCCTTTGTCTTGGTGGTGACATTGTTATGACTCCATTTTAGAGCGCAGCCTTTGGGCACCCGTTCCTGCCCTGAGCTGCGTCACCGTCGCCGTCGGTGGCGTAACCGATCGACACAAAAAAGTAGCCGATAGATATGAAAAAATAAAATGAGAAAGATACCCTAGATCGGATAGGATGTGAACCCGGTTCCTCTGCTTGGCAGTCATGTATTTTACCGCAGCGCCATGATGGATGGATGGATAGTGGAACTTTATTAAGAGTCCTGAGAGACGCGAATAGCGCACAGTGGGCTTCTCCCACGTTGGGACGGGCACGCTAAGCTTGACCGCCGCATCGTGGGCTCTCTGGACAAACTGATCCCGCCTGCTGGGGCTTCTGATAGCGGAGCACCACTTGGCCGGGTTGGCTTGATCACTGCCCAGTAACGAGGGGCATCGCTAGAGGATGTGCTCTAAATTAGCTACTTACCCACAACGAGGACACGAGTTCCTAGTGTAAGTATCTGGGTAAATGTTATGAAATAAAGCCTGATTTGTATATGAATGCGTCTGAAGAAGTCTGAAAGCAACGATGGTTTTTTATTTGTTTGCTTGAGAATCTTTTGCAAAAAGACCCTATACATGCGTTATGTCGGGCAAGGAATAGCTTTTTCACATGTAATATAGCGTGGGAAAACAGTCAAATAAGAACCAGTCATCACGCAATGCTAATTTCTCAACGAGTGTGTTGTTTAGTGCTTCCCACCCAGTGCAAAGTGTTCAGCCATGATTCCTCTTCGTCATCAGCCGCATGTAGCATCAACAAAGTGCGCATAATACCTTACAGATGTGCAGCGGGTGCCTCGGTTATCAACATAAGCAGGGTTGCCAGACCCTCGATGAGAAAAACAGCCACAAAATTAAGCAAAGTAGCCAGAACAGTAGCCAACTGGCAGCCGTTATTTTATTTTGGAGCCAGAAAAGTAGCCAAACGTGATTTCAATTTAGCTGATTATCACCATGTTCTGATACCTAAATATATAAAAAATATACGTCACAGCAATGTTTATCACATCGCAATAGAGTAAAAAAAAAAGACTAGGTGACTTCCTAGAGGAGGCATTAAGACTAGAAAATTGGCAATTAATGCTGCAGCGACAGTCAAGTGTACATATTGAGTTCAATTTTCCCAGAACGCCCCGCGGCACTAAATGTAGAGCTCGTAACCCCTTTCAGACGTAGTCCAAATCTGATCCTGACGATCGCGAGGAGAAGTTCGTGCGACATTCTATTCCTTAAATCGCTTTTTGAGAGAGCCACAGCAGAAAACTCTCGCTCCGCTTCAAGGAGTTTCATTGCGCCGTCAGCAATGTCTTGCATAGGATTAGCGTCTGATGTATATTTCATCTGTGTTAACAGATCACGCAAACAACTTAGACGCATGCTCGTAAGAAACGCATGCACGTAAAAAACGAGCCTGTCATTTTCGAATAAATAAAATAGAACAGTCGACGTAACAAAAGTCATGGCTGTCTAGTGCAGCAGCGTCGACAGTGGAAATAGCAAACCAGAATGAAAAATGCCCGCAAAAACAATGAGATGCGTGCGAATTGCGCAAGGCTTCTGCGAGCCGCGCGCTTCCACTTTTCGCCAACGTTCGTCGTTGGTGGCACCACCTGTACAGCTCAAAGCAATAGCGCAAGAGGCGGATAGTGGATCCCCCCGCCAGCTACTTTACAGTGCTGCCTAACCTAGAGGAGTTTCATTAATAATGTGAAAAGCATGGCGACCGTGATGCGTTTCGGGCGCACGCAATTGCTTGCGGTATAGTACAGAGTACACAAAAGCCATTACACCGAGGGAGGCGCAGCCGGCAGTGCGAATGAACATTTCTTTTTTGATAGTTGCGCTAGGTTTCAGCGTATATTAACTGTTGATGCCAGTGCCAGAATACTAGCCAAAAAGTAGCCAAGTAGCCACCGTCATTTTTTTTGTCGCCGCGGCCTTTGAAAAGTAGCCAATTTGGCGTAAAGTAGCCAAATCTGGCAACCCTGCACCCTTGGTCCCTTGAAAATGAAGAAGGCACCAGTTAGGCGAACAACAAATGGCCGCGAAGTGACGGCGGCCAGCCCAAGACCCCGAGTACGTAGAACGGAAGAATAGCAGGTAACGGGTAGGGCAAAGGCGGCTGCGAGAAGACCCCGAACCGATAGAAGGCCTACGCAAACGACAATGTGCCCGTAGATATATGAAACGTACGAACACTCGGTCTCAGCGCGAGTTTGTTTCTGGAGTTTGGAGACCCGTGGCGCGTCTGTGACTGTCGGTGGTTTAACTCGAACATCTGTGCGCTGAGAATAACGTAGAAAACCACCTATCATCACTTAGTTAAAGCCAAGGAAAGGCCTATTACAACTTGAAAAAATCATCACGTAGCTAAGGGTTAGAAACAACCTCAAAGCCACCAAATTAGTGTTAAGCATCGTATCGTTTGGCTGTTTAAAGCCTTGCACGGCTTAGCGTAAGCGTCGGCAAATTATTTTTCTTTCTTCTCCATGTTTTTTGTGCCTTTTCGTGTGTGTTTATTTCTATTTCTTCCTTTCTTTTTCTCTCTCTCTTTCGTTGCGGTCTTTGTCTCGCTCTTTTTCTGTTTCTCGCTTGCTTCCTATGTCTATCTTTTTTATCTCTCTATTTCTATCTTTCTCTTTTTTTATTCTCTCTTTCTAGGAATGCAACAGTCTTTCTAAACGCTTCGTAGCGTTCATGACTGTGCGCTGTGCTTCGCAGACCATTCGCACCATGTTATATTGAGTATAGACTCTTCAATTAAAATTTACTCCACGTGTTCGTTCTTTGCGGCATTAAGCTTGAAGATATGCTCTAGACTAACTCAAGTGGGAAATACTGGCATACCGATTTACCTAAAAAGCTTTACATGGATTTGTACGTTGAGTACCTATTCGAATTGCACGAGGAAATAAACTTCTAAGAAGCCCGTTTCTAGACATAACAGTCCTGTTGTAGAAGCTCTAGAGAAGCAAGCCGGTGGAATATTCTGTGACTCTTACTAAAAATGCATCGGAACATCCCTGAACGAAGATGATCTAGGAATTGCGTTGCGCTGTGTTCACTCTGTTTCTTTCTGCTGTCTTTGCTGCCACTGTAGTCTACACGTGTTTTAAAGAAATTGACGTTCATGCATATGCGTATAGTATTATAGACAGCCCTTGAAAAGACGCAGTCTTGTATTTAATTCACCATATTCTCCATATGTACATATATTCCCCTTTACTCTTTTGTGCGCCTGGTGCTGGCTTGTTTCTGCTTTTCTACGTGTTTGTTTTTTGAAGTAACCAATACGCTTCTATGATTGCTCATATGTGAAGCGCATTTAGAATCGTTATCACGGTACAAAAACCGTTCATTGTGCAATTTGCCCACAATGGGCTAAAGCTGCAGGCCGCATCATCTAATGGAGAAAATGGGCAATACTAGGCCACCGGCCAGCTCAATATTCCTCAACTGGAAACTTGCCTAACCCACAAGGATATGAGACCCGGTATTGCGCTGTATCCATGAGTGTCCCACATATTTGCGGTCGCGCGCGAACGGATGGACGAACAGGTGGACTTTCGGTACGCATTCGGCAATACTTCAACGCAGTGAAAGCGTTGGATTTTGTCGGGGGTAGAAGCAGTGATATCGCTGAAAGAGCCTCGAACGAATACTCGCGTGTAATAATGAGAGAAGAAGTTCAGCGGAGAAAGGACGGAGTATAAAGACTACGGCAAAAAAAGAATTTTTTCTCTTCGAACCTAGGCGCCCAAGATTAATAGGTGGAGCGCGAAGCTTAAACGCCTGCTGTTCAAACAGAGCGGTCTGGTGGCCGTGAGTGGCTGTCCTCTAATGACAACTCGCGGATCCTCACAGCGACCTGCCATAGACTGAGGGGGGATACAGCCTTCATAGAGGATGTTTTAATCAGTGCGCACTTTTATGCACTGGCAGTGTGCAGTAATTGACTTAGTTTAATAGACTGGACAGAGTAGTCGAGTGTTCGAGTTTGGAATTCGCTCAGAATGCCATTTTGCCGAGTGAATCACGGTGCCAGCTTCTCTCTCGTGGCCACATCCACCCAATAGAGGTGAAACCTTCGGACCGATGCAAGTGTAAAGTGGATAAATAACTGGATCATTTAGGACATTCGGATTAAGTTTTTTGCTTAGCATACATTTGGAAAGCATTGTAGTCACTTCAAAATGTCCCTAAATATCGAAATGAGGTGGTTAGCTGCTCTCTTACTAATATATATATATTTTTCTCTCACATTGCAGGTTATGTTTCATAACAAGCGTGCCGTGGGCGTGAAGTTCATGAAGGATGGTAAAGAGAAGACAGTAAAAGCTAAGCGGGAGGTGATACTTTCCGGTGGCACGATCGGAAGCACACAGCTCCTACTCCTGTCTGGGGTTGGCCCGAAAGATGACCTCAACAAGCTGGGCGTACGTAATAATGAGGAGAGCGTTCCCCCCTTGTATTATTTATTACTTTATTAATACTGCCAATAACATTTTGGTCGCCAAGGCAGCAGCGGTTACAGTGCAGATAAGGTTACGTTTGTTACAAGTCGATGTCGTGTTAGAACGACAAAATAACCATGAAATGCACAAACACCAGCAAGAGTAATACAATGAACAATGAATTCTGAGTTATTAATGTCAAAATGCAAAGCACAGCCGTCGTATTACCAGAACAATGCAATGAACAATCAATCACAAGTAGTTCGCTTGAAAGTGTCAAAGTACACCCGCTGATCATAAGTATCGGGAGCAATAGCCGATCAAAAAATCATAATAAATGTTTCACGCAAAGCTGAAGCAATGAATACGATATCAACTAATTGTAATGTTATATAAGTGAGGCTGGCAGCTAACTCTTTTGGATCCGATCTCACGCAACTCTAGAAAACGCTGGTTTAAGAGAATACGGCCGCTCCAGGGACGCTGTTGGCACATTCTCTTCGCGATGAGAGCGCAGCTCGTAGAAGAATATGCCAGCCGCCCGCTGTCGGCCGCCGAGATAGCGAGATAATGAGCGCGCAACGGCGACCGCGCTCGTAAAATCAAAGGTCGCTTGGGGGACCCCCCCCCCCTCCTCTCTGCTGCTTGAGCTCTCGACGTCTGGTCTAACAGGTGGGGGGATCTTATCGCATGCACCTCGGAGCGACGGATATGGGCCGGCTCGTTTCATCTCCGCTTCAGCCGCGCTCGCCGCCCCCGCTGGCGTGCTATTACCCGCGGGTAGAACGTACGATGCGCAGGGGGGATCTTATCGGTTTGGACTTTATGCGCAGCATGACGGCGACGGCGACGGCAAGAACCTGTCGAAACTGTTCATATAATTGCTATCGCAATAAAGTTCAGACGTTGAAATGTTCACCGCCTCGTTTGACAGCCGGTTCCACTCTACTATTGTTCTCGAAAATTAGGAACCCCTGTGAGCACTCGTTCTGCATTCAGGTACCAAAGCGGTCTTGTTGTGTTTCGTCGGGGTATGTCTTGATCTGTTAAATTGCATGTATGCCTGGAAGTCTACTTTATTCTGATTATTAATCATGTTGAACATCCTCTTCCATGGTTACAATGTGCCAAGACCAGACTGCATATAAAGACCTGATACAGACACGTGCCTATCATATTTATTGTAAATAAAACGAAACGCTTTTCTGTGAATAATTTCTACGCAAATAATTTCTGTTTTAGCGAAATGGATCCCAAACTACATCTGCGTACCCGCTACGCCATAAATCATCATAATTTTTGTGACGTAGGGACGCACCCACTACGCCTTTATTCGTCATTGTTCGAAGAAGCATGGTACCCACTACGCATCTGCAAGGTATTATGTGCAATTCTTAGATACCGTGGTTGACGGCAATGAAGAATTGTGTCTGAACCTCTTGTAACAACGCGCTCGTTAAGCAATTCGCATTCCATGACGCCTGGTTGTTACTTTACTCTTCGAAAACGCTCAATTAAACATGATACGACTCCTTACCCCACATCAAGTCTGCATAGGGTCAGTTTGCTGCGGCCTTTCAAGCACCGGGGTGGCGCTGTGGTAGAAGACTCGGCTGCCATGCAGAGTGGCCCGGGCTCGAATACCAGTATACGCTGCGTATTTTTCATTTATTTCATTTTTTTTTATTTTCACGCGACGCGGTTATGCGGACACCGGCGGCGGCAGCGACAACTACGCATTTGCAAGGCATTATGTGCACATTATTGGTGCGGTAGCTAATAAAGATGAATAATTATGACTGAGCCCTTTCTAATGGGTTGGAAGCATTCAATCAAACTGCTCGCATCCAACATTTATTTCAGTATTTTTATTCATATATTATTAATATTGGCAATTTTTGATTAATTAATTCTCTTTTCATCTTTAAATAGACATCTAAACTAATATTTAAGAATTTCTTGCTAAACTACCCGGTTCTTGGCCAATCCTCCACCGTGGGTGTGTGCCACGGTCGAAAGGATCTACTCTACTCTGCTCTACTCAACAACCCACTCGTTGAACAACTCGTATTGTGTAATGCCCGGTTACAGAATTCGCCTGGTTTCTATTTTAGTCTTCTACCACGCTATATTATATATGTCTACGCGGTTCCCTTCCCTGCATAACGACAGAACCTTTTTGCAAAGGAGTTTCGATTTATCGGCATGGCTCTGTGGTGGAATGCTGGGCTTCCACGCAGTTGACCCAGGTTCGAGCCCCGTTCCATCCTGGTTGTTCTTCTTATTTCGTCTTTTTTTTTATTGAGAGCAATAGCCGTTACGGACATCGGCAGCTGAGGCGGCGGCGGCGGGCAACTGCGGCGCCAGAAACGGCCGTTGTTGTGATCTCATAACAGCTTTCGCTGCAAAAGCGCAGATTCACGTGGTGGCGGACCTGCCGGTGGGCCACAACCTCCAGGATCACCTGCTCATTCTCGGCACGGCGGCCACCACGACAAAGAACGTGGGAGTGTGGCCACAATCCTTTCACCGCAGTCACCGAGTACGCCCTTTTTAAAACTGGTACGCAGATACGTGACAGCATGAGAAGTTCGCTTACTCTCTCATTATTAGAGCGGGCAATGTTCGAGGAATGTGGCGGTACTTCGAGTTTAGTAAAGGTCGTTTGATAAATCGCCATCCGTGGCAAGTGGTCTCTTCGCACGCTTTCACGCGTGTTTAACCCAACGACTAGTCCATTTGCAAGGCTTCACTGTTTCTTAGCTTGATACGTTTTTGTATAACAAAACATGTGCCTTAATTGGTGTCATTTCTTTGAATTCAGTACTTAATGAATTAAGGCAAAATGACGGATGCTTTTGCAAGACAGCCGCACATCCTCAGTTTAGTTTAAGTCACATGAAACACCCCCATTTCTTCGGTCAACATTACACAAGAAGTTGTGTTGTATTTGATTAGCAAAGAAGCCTTCTATAGTATTTCAGTATTCACGGTGGTCACTTGCACGGTCTTGAATAGCAGATGATAAAGCGATGGTGACACGATCCGTTCACGTCGTTCCATTTCGTAGCTGCTCGAACAAGATCCGAAGACGAATTCTAGTAGTGCGTAACAATGGGTGGTTAACCAGAAGTGGAGACTCGTGAGGTGAGATGCGCATGCTACTGCTGTTATGTAACGCGGTTGATGATGCGAAGATCGAAAGCGTTTACCGATGAACCAAGAGGCTTGCAGTGCGGCGATGAAAAGGACGTGGTAGTAGTCCGGATTTCACTTACAACGATAAAACGCTAACTTGAACATTTTTGAAACAGCGCAACGACGAAACGGACGAAGAGAATAGAAGCACAAACCACAGCGCTGACTCGCAACTAAGTGTTTATTAAAAGCATATGAAAGAAAAAGACTACTACACCCCTCACACCCATGTGACCTCATTACAGCAACCCAAAAACCGCAAAAGAAACAGCAAGCCAGCATATGCTGGCTTGCTGTTCGAAAATGACGGAGCGCTCGGGCCGCTGCCGCGAAACGGGAGCGGCGACGTTTCTGCAGCTCAAGCTAACCATCTCCCCGCTGCTTCGCATCCACACATGTTTCCCTTTAGCGGGAGATGGGGAAGTTTTTTTTTTTCATTTTATGTTACCCTATTTGCTCATAACCAGTTTATTTCGTTGGTGAGTGTACTTGAGTGGTAGATCATATTAAGAACGTTTTACCGTCCTCATGACAGTGTGCTCAGGAGTGTTCTCGCCAGCGCAGGTCCACTCTCTCTTCCGGCCGGAATCGAGGCTACAGCCTTCATGAACACATCTTATACGGGTCAAAGGAATATCCAGACTTCCAGCTGTACCTTCTCAGTGTGTCCGGTGCAAGTGTTGAAGGCGAGCGGTTCATGAAAGGACCTTGGTATTCGACAGGACGTAAGTGCCAGTGCCACAACTCGCGCTTTTTAATAAATGGAGCTAGTAGTAATCAGCATTCGTCGGCCATGTTCCGACACGTTCCGACGGAATCCTGGAACGCGACGCTTCAAAATTTAGACTGTAGAATATAGAAGAGATTTATTATTTGGTACACTATAACAGCATATGGTCAAAACTAGCTAGCTATAATGAGCACTGCTCAACACTGAGATTATGTTATCCTACAATAGTCAGCGCTTGCCAACGTCTACCAAAACTGGACAGTGCTGGGGGAAATTAGCGGACAATTGGACGACCAATACTCATAATATGGTCGTAAATGCGGGGCACGCAATAACACTTATGTCATGCCATATCATTCGTGCTATGTCATAATAATTTTGAAATCCCAGCTCAATAAAACATTGCAACACCATATCTTCATTTATGCATCTAGGCCATTTAGCTCATCACATGTAGGACTAGTATGTACCACGCATTTCGTCTCTTTCACGTATCCGCATGTCAGGTCATGCACATTTTGGTAGATGCTAAGACAAGGAAACGGCGCCGGGCCCGCGTCGTATGCGTAATGTTATTTTATTCATTCCATAGCATAATCATCTGCATGTCGAGTAAAGCCTTACCATGCAACTTGTGTCGCACATGCACACGCGCGTTCTCAATATACGCAGTTATTGGAAGAGTTTACGACAGTACAACGACGCCATCGC
This sequence comes from Rhipicephalus appendiculatus, assembly GCA_030522465.1. Lineage (NCBI taxonomy): Eukaryota > Metazoa > Arthropoda > Arachnida > Ixodida > Ixodidae > Rhipicephalus > Rhipicephalus appendiculatus. The sequence goes on from JALIZH010009162.1 coordinate 10,195, forward strand.
GAGGAAAGAGGACGTGTACACATGTACATACATACGGACATACATACATACATACATACATACATACATACATACATACGGACATACATACATACATACATACATACATACATACATACATACATACATACATACATACATACATACATACACACACACATACACATACATACATACATACATACATACATACATACATACATACATACATACATACATACATACATACATACATACACATACATACATACATACATACATACATACATACATACATACATACATACATACATACATACATACATACATACTTACATACTTGTGAACATAATGGTTTAATTCTTCAAGTAATAATTCTCCTTTACGTTACTAATAAATTATACATAAATATATTCCCAGGTATGCAACTTCATGCCTCTGTAAAAGAAACGCTTCGATATTCATCACCGGCTTTTACTGTGAAGCCTTGTCTGGTAACGATTATCAGAAAAAGGCGCCGCTCCATGGAGATATTTCTTTATTCCCTGCAAAGCCAAAATTATTGAAGTTCCACAAAATGACATTTAAATGTTTCCCGAAAATGAAAACACAAAATATCTGGGAAGAATACACGGCAGCGAAGTTAATCCGGTAGAAAAACTAAACCGTGTGAATAATAAAAACCTCTTCGTATAACTAGACCACTTTTAGCAAGAGTTTTAAGGCGAAAGCCTTTAATGTCTCATGCTCACGTCCGTCCGTCCGTCTGGCGTCCGTCCATCCGTGTCCATCCATCCATCCGTCCGCGTCCGTCCGCCTGTCCGTGCCGTCCGTCCGTCCGAGCCCTGGCACGGAGCCAGATGGTCACCGGGGTGCGCGAACGGACGCCGGTCGCGTCGGACTCCACAGCGCTCGCGCTTTGCTTGCGTAGCGTCGCTGTGCCCAGTGTTTGGGATCATTCTGACCGACGCCGTCTCAATGGACACAGGCGTTCGCGGAACGCAGTTTGGAATTTACAAAGCGTCCGTCAATTTAAGCGCTGGAACGCGGATGGCGTTTGCGCGATGCGCAAAGCGCGAAAAATACGAACGCATGCGAACGGAGGAATTTAGTCTCACGTCTCGCTGCGATTCGTGGTAAAACATTAAGAAAACACGCACACATTCCGTTTGAGTGTAAAAGAAAAAAAGACATGGCATAGTCAGTCGAATGGCCACATGCTTTCGCCGTACACACTTTAGAATTTATAAAGTGTCCTTCATTTTTTTAACGCGAAAGTGTTTTATGCCGGGATCTCCCAAGATTTGAGTGACGTATTTCCGTCACGGAAATAACGTCGAAAAAATGCGCATGATCAGAAGACAAATAAAAAAAAGTTCCGTCAACGGGAGTCGAACCTACGACCTCTAGGTCCGCGACAAGAGATGCCGGGCACGCCTATCCAATGCGCCACGGTCACATACTTTGCAGGCTTTAAAAACAAGCCTTTTATATCTACCACTATCCTCTCACAGTGCTCTTGCTAAGAGAAGTAATGCATTATGACCGTGAAATGCACGATTAGTTTCTTCAAAGCATTGTTTCTCCGCATCCGTCCCATTCGGCGTGTTTCGAATAGTAAACGTGCAATTTTGCCGATGCATTAACACACTGCTAGGTGGCGACCTTACCCAGCATCCGTCCATACCAAAAATAGCTGTGTGGCGCGTGAGTGCGTCGCGTGGCCGTAACTGCGCGTCCCTAGCCATGTTCCTAGCTCGCCCCGCGAAAAATCGCAGCCGGCCAACGCGGAAGACACGACGCGCGTTGCGATTCCCTCTGTTCGGGCTGTGGTGTTCAATAACACTAACATGCCGCGAGTAGGCGACCTTACCAAGTACGGCGACCAATCATTGACGCTCTTCTGGGTGTCATACCGCTTTCAACGACTCCGCTCTCACCGTACAGCTACCACAAGCATCTATGACCACAAGGGTTTCTTTAATCATTCATCATAGACGATAGTCGTCGGGATACAGATGTACCATCAAGCGTCAACGTGGATGCATCCACGTTAAAGGGTGCTATAACTGTCAACACACCAATAGACATTGTGCAAGCTCTCTTATATCAATGTGCAGTAAACATTCGACTACTTCTGTAAGGACACGTTTCACTTTCGTGTTATACCGATTCCTATGACGGGGGGATCAACCATGTTTTTTTACAACCACACTTTAGGAAAAGGTCAGATAGTAAAAAACTTTGAACTTTTTGCAACACGTTCTGTACCATTGCAATGGTGCATGTGCCCGAAAATTCGAAGTGCGCTGAAAAAAAAAGCGGAAATGTGGGAAGGTAATAAAGATAATCATATAATATCTGGGATTTCACGTCCCAAGACCAGGATATGATTATGAGGGACGCCTTAGTGGAGGGCTCCGGAAATTTGGACCGTCCGGTGTTCTTTAACGTGCGCTGACATCGCACAGTACGCGGGCCTCTACCATTTCGCCTAAGTTTATAAAGATTCATGTTAGTATAAGATCAGGCCCTTGGCACAACCATTGCAAGTAAAAAAGCAGAGACGCTGACTTTGAACTACGATTTGCAGAAACGAACAGGTTATATATACATGAAGCACGATTGAGTAAAACAAGAACAGATTGTCCCGCCAATGCAATGTAAATGAGATGTTGCCCTCTCTGAAGCAATGTGAAATATTGATCAAATGTCATCTTGGCGTGCTGCCAGGAAACCTACCAGAGAGCTCTAAATGAGAAATCGCATTTATAGTTTAGAGCCAGGAATGCCGGGCTCGCGCAGCAGGGCCCGCCTTTTCAGTAGGAAATAGCTCACATGTCTCTCGCTTCAACTGACTGAATGCCTCATCACTCTTTTCCTCCTTTCCCTTTTCTCCTGCGCAGAGTAGCAGGCTAGAGCGCACGAGCTCAGGCCGACCTATTTGCCTTCTAATAAATTCGATTTCTCTTTGTCTACACAAACTGAGGCGCCAGAGATATTCCTTGAGCTACCGCAATTGGTGGAACGCATTACGCATCCCCCCCTTCGAAAAAAAAAAAAAGACAAAACGGTTCTTTGAGCACCTTTCTGAACTCGTCACCCTGACGCATGGTTCAATCTGTTGCCTATACCGAAATTCTTGCTTAAAGGGCCCCTGAACCATCTAGAGGTCTAAATTCAGTTGTGGTGTTGCAGTTGTGCACGAGCCTACAACGAACGCGTAGCCGTAAGAATTTTACAGCGAACGGCGTCATAAAACCAAAACAGCCAATTTAGGCGCCGTAGTTGTCCGCCGCCGCCGCCCCGCCGGTGTGGACAACCGCTATCGCGCGAACTTAAAACAGACATGCAATGCGAAAAAAAATTCTGGGATTTGATGGGATATGAACTCGGGCCCCCTGCGTGGTTGTCGGGTAGTCTACCACACAGTGAGACTGGTGTTTGAAAGTGCTGTGCGAAAGTACTCTATAGAGGCGTCTTGTCGGGCAAGAAATCCTGTTCACATATGTAATATGGCGTCGTAGAAGAGTAATATATCAACGAGGCGTCGCACAATGCGAATGAATGACCCAAATAGTGGGTCGTCTAATGCTTCCAGCCCGTTACGAAGAGCTCAGCCATAATTCTTCATCGTCACAAGCCACAGCACAAAGTGCACATAATGCCTTACAGATGTGTAGCGAATAGCACGGTTCTCCGCAGAATAACGAAAAATGGCGTAGTGAATGATTGTCTGGCTTCACTCTTTCGTTTGCTATGCTCCGTTCGTCGGCTCCTGTCTCCTCCCGGTCGAGTGCTCCTCCTCCGTGCGAGCAGGAAGAGCGGACGAACAGGTATTGTGAATGACGAGCACACAAAAATGCTAACGGTAAGTCGAACACTGATGGCCTCAACACTGCTGAAAAGCACGAAGAGCGATACTATTTCAAGAAATTTGTGGGGCACCCTCGGTTCGTAGCGCGTGCGTGTTTGGCATTGTTGAATGTGACGGCACTCTGAGCTCGGGACGCCCGTTTCCTTGAAATGTTCAAAAAATGATCGGAGGTGCTTCGGGGACCTTTAAGAGACTACGGTTGTTGAACTAAGCGGCCGTGTAAAATCTACAAGTATCTCAAGGTAGAATAAATGTAAGAGCTGCACCCGCATCATAAGTGACGCTTAAAACCTTTCTTTCGTTTCTGCTCTGCCAGATATACGATGCATACTTCAAGCCTAAGCGTGGAAGCAATGCGTTTAATATCGGCATTGTGATGAATCGCTTGAAGAGCAGAGGGTCTATCAAGCTCCGCAGCAAAAACTACCACGTCGCGCCCATCTTGGATCCCCGATACTACTCACACCCGGACGACGCAAAAATGGCAGCACAGGGTAATACAACCAGCTTTGCATTCCTGTTCTACGCAGTATTCACTTGTTCATTCAATGGAATTTTATGCAAATGAAAGAAGTATACCGTGACACCTTGACAAATGTCCGTGTTGATAACCATGCTTGCCACATATGAGAGGGATGGAGGAAGCATTCGAATTAGAAAGCTAACAGCCGCGAGAAGTCCTTATGGATTATGATCAGGCATTATGCACGGTCTTTTAGCTAACTTGCGCCAAGCATTAAAAAAACATGTGTTATATGTCCCAACTAGGCGCAGTATTGTTCCAAGCTATATGGAGAAAGTCAAGGTTTCGTTTCAATGAGCAAGACATAGTACTTAACAAAGAATACGGAATGCATTTTTAAAAAGCAGCTCTAGCAAAAAAAAATTCGGCAGATTCCGCGTACCATGGGAATCGATGTTTTTCGAAGCCTGCGAAGGGAAAGTGACTTTGGTAAAATTTTTTTATTGAGCGATAAATTAGGAAACGACGTTAAAAATATGTGCAAATGTTGTGCGCACAGACATGTTGAACAGTCGAATATGCTTTATTTAACCAGTATTTTAGATTTGCGCGACGATACCTACAGCAACATGGTATAACCAACACTGCAAATGGTAAGCTGATAGGCATCACTTGTGTTTGCCAGGATGGTATCCCTTGCTAGTGCTACCTAGACCAACTTCAATGGATGGCGCTGAAGTACAACTGACGTTAATCCGACGTTACGCCTGTATTATAGAAGAACATATGTAATGTTTATAAAGTTAAATAGCAAGCGCTGCAACCAGAATTGACGTTTCATCAACGTTACGCCTGCATAGGGTCTTTTTCCAAAGCAGTTTCGAGACCTGGCGTGGCTCTGTGGTAGAATACTTGATTGCCACGCAAAATGCTTGGTTTCGATTCCTGCTGGGACTCTTACATTTATTTTTAACACGAAAGCTTTTTTATGCCGGGATCTACCAAGATTTGAGTGACGTATTTCCGTCACGGAAATGACGTCGAAAGAATACACATGATCAGAATACAAATAAAAAAAGTTCCGTCAACGGGAGTCGAACCTACGACCTCTAGGTCCGCGACAAGAGATGCCGGGCACGCTATCCAATGCGCCACGGTCACATACTTTGCAGGCTTTAAAAACAAGCCTTTTATATCTACCACTATCCTCTCGCAGTGCTCTTGCTAAGAGAAGTAATGCATTATGACCGTGAAATGCACGATTAGTTTCTTCAAAGCGTTGTTTCTCCGCATCCGTCCCATTCGGCGTGTTTCGAATAATAAACGTGCAATTTTGCCGGCGCATTAACACACTGCTAGGTGACGACCTTACCCAGCATCCGTCCATAGCAAAAATAGCTGTGCGACGCGTGAGTGCGTCGCGTGGCCGTAACTGCGCGTCCCTAGCCATGTTCCTAGCTCGCCCCGCGAAAAATCGCAGCCTGCCAACGCGGAAGACATGACGCGCGTTGCGTTTCCCTCTGGTCGGGCTGTGGTGTTCAATAACACTAACATGCCGCGAGTAGGTGACCTTAGCCCAAGTTCGGCGCCCAATCATTGACACTCTTCTGGCTGTCATACCGCTTTCAACGACTCCGCTCCCACCGTACAGCTACCACAAGCATCTATGACCACAAGGGTTTCTTTAATCATTCATCATAGACGATAGTCGTCGGGATACAGATGTACCATCAAGCGTCAGCGTGGATGCATCCATGTTAAAGGGTGCTATAACTGTCAACACACCAATAGACATTTGTGCAAGCTCTCTTATATCAATGTGCAGTAAACATTCGACTACTTCTGTAAGGACACGTTTCACTTTCGTGTTATACCGATTCCTATGACGGAGGGATCAACTATGTTTTTTTTTTGCATTCGTCGTGTCCACGCTGGCGGTGTCAGTTCTTCTTAACGTTCTCGCATTTATATTACCAATGTCTGTTCTCACCGATCCTGGCTAGACATAAACTGTCAATCACCTATAGCGCATACCCGCATACCGTGGCCCGTGGTATACAGGTATGTTCCACACATTTCTGGAGGAAATGGTTTGACGACGTACGCGACGGAATTTTCACGTTATTCATGTCATGACCAGCCAGACATATTAGTGAAACTCTCTTACCCTCCCATGCTAAAATTTGGTCTACCCCAAGTTAAAGAGGCGATGACGAGAGCAGTCAGACGCAGGCAGCTACATAGATAGATAGATAGATAGATAGATAGATAGATAGATAGATAGATAGATAGATAGATAGATAGATAGATAGATAGATAGATAGATAGATAGATAGATAGATAGAAACGCTCAGAATACCTAAACAGTGCTTAGCATTTAATAACGCACGTAATTAAAGACAGAGTGAAGCTCGAAAAAAAATATAGAAAGGGAAGGGCAATATAGATCGTTACAATCTGAGTTTTTTGGATAATCTCATATGTGCAAAATCTAACTGACGAATGTTTATCGGATATTTTCGGCTTTATCGGAAAACACGAAGCCTTAGTTAGTGATAGAGAATTTGTAAGGCTGTATTCATTTAATGTAATACAGGGAGCTATATTGCTACCGTTTAGTATTCTGCACTGGTCACAAAATACTCACTTTATTCACTGCTTCATAATCAAATCACGTGCCTGCATTATTGTGAATGCATAGCGCTGGTGCTAGCTTTTTTTCCGACATTAGATTCTGCCGCACACCTTCCTAGAGTCAGTTTTTATTTTCGTAAACAGTCTTTCATAATATGTTTCGCTCGCGCGCTTTAATGCGCTGGTCAACCTGTATCAATATTTTTTAAACTCTGACAAGGCCTGAACTAAAGCGGGTACATTTTATTTTTTGCCTTAATCATTTTCAGTAGGCTTCCTTCAATCCACGGCTTCCTTGCACGTTTGGGTTTTCGATTTAGCAAGGTCATTGGAACTGCTTGATGGTAACACGCTCCAATTTTCTCAAAAAATACCTCGTGAGCTGCATTGGGGTTTCTTTGCTCAAACACGCATGTCCACTCTATTGACTGAATTATGGGAGCGAAATAGTTCAAAGCCTGCAACAATGATGCAGCGAGGTAAGGCTTCCACTGTGATAGTGCGCTTGCCTTGAATATTTGGTACCAAGCAAAAGAGCGGTATACGGTCGCTTACGTCGACTGTTAGCAGTCCAGCAATACAGTCTCGAGAATGAATGTTTGTTACAGCCATGTCGAGTGAAGTAGCACTTTATTCTGTTAATCTTGTGGCTTCCGCAATAAAATTGGTGCATGCGAAGGAGTGTATTTTTTAACAAGCTCTTTAGCTGCATTCTCACTTGATAAAACACTTATGTTGACGTCCCCTATTATTAAGAAAGACATCAAAAATCGACATAGAAAATAAAGCACACTGGTTACTCGTAACGCGTTGTAGCTGTAATCTGCCCTTTCACGGCAGACTGGCTACCTGTAACGCGTTGTGGATGCAATCGGCTCTGTTACTGCAAAATGGTTACTTATAACGCGTTGTGGGTGTAATCTGCTCTGTTACTGTACACTGGTTGCTTATAACACGTTGTGAAGTAATCTACCCTTTTACTGCACACTGGTTGTTTATAACGCGTTGTGTATGTAATCTCCTCTTTCACTGCATACTGCTTGCTTATAAAGCTTTATGGATCTAATCTGCTCTTTCACTACAGAGTGGCTGTTTATAACGCGTTGTGGACGTAATCCACTCTTTATTGTACCCTACGTTGTTACAACGCATTGTGGATGTAATCTGCTCTTTTACTGCACACTGGTTGCTTGTAACGCGTTGTGGATGAATAAGAACACTGGCTGAAGAGCGCTTTCGCGTGCCTTTCTTTTCCGACGAAACGTGCACTGCCGAAGCTGTTGAGAAACCTAGCTCGCATCACAGTAACATTAATAAGCAGCACAGTAACATTAATAATAATTATATCTAGGGTGTTACGCCCCAAAAGCTCTATTATATTAAGAGAGACACCGTAGCGGACGGCTCCGGAAATTGAGACCATGTGGTTTTCTTTAACGTGCACTGACATCGCACGGTACATGGGCCTCCATTATTTAGCCGCTACCAAAATTCGACTGCCGCGGCCGAGATCGAACCTTCGAGCTTCGGGTCAGCAGCCGGCACCATAACCACTGATCGTGCTTAGCGGAGAGCCAGTGCATTCTGTTAAAATCAGTGCTACCTTCCTGACGGTATTGTCACGGCATCCTCGTTCTATAAACAGCGCACGAAGAAGTATTCGCAGAATGAAGACGAAAAACCTGCAGCTAGCAGTTGAAATGCTGCAATATGCGACTGATTTTGATTTCGCGCCCGGCAAAATAGAGCGTATCGAGCTTACGGACTTGTAGACAAATGGGGGGTCTGCATTTTGATTATGCCCGGGGAGTGCAACATGAGAATGCCATTCAATTTCGTCTCTCAGTGTCTGAGCCACTTTGGGACGTTAAACCCCAAAAATAAAAAACGTACCTTTTCACTTAATTTTTATCAGTTTACGCTTTGGAACACATTCGGCGTGACATGAAAAAGTCATCGACACACATAAACAAAGTAGGCACGACTCTGCTTTCGGAGAATTCTTCCTCAGCAGTGCCAGTACCACACTAACCGGTTGGTCACTGTGCTGGCCATAAAGTTAATTTCTTATAGGTAGTAGCTCTAAGTAGTAGGTACCGTAGTAGTAAAGATCCTAAGTTCGCAGTTACTACCTTTGATTTTGTGAGTGTTGTAGCGAGTGTTGTGGAAAGCATTTAATACATCAGACTTAGCCGCAGCTTCTTCTAGAGGGCGCGCTCGACTGCGTGCCTCATATTTTAGATGCGAAGCAGCTTAAGGCCAAGTTCAATCCGGTGGTGGTGGTGGTGGTGTGCTTCCTGGCTACCCTTTCTGCGCATGCGCAAACACTCTCCACACACCTCCTCTCCTACGCTGCCCCCCTCTCTCTCCTCTAGGCATTCCTCCCTCGGCGTTTACACCCCCATTGCGCATGCACGTACCCTACCCCCCTCTCTCCTATCCTATGCTCCCCCCTCTCTCGCCTCGCAACGCCGACGCAGGCAGCGTCTGCTAGCGAGTTTCTTGATTGAAAAGACCGACCGCTCGCGCTGCACAACCGTTCAGTGGCCACCCCGTATACATAGGCACTGGATCTTGACCTGCGAGGTAGTGCCGGTGGGAGATTTCTCCCGTGCGTTGTTGAACATTAAAAATTCGCAGCGTGCGCGTCAACTAAAAGCGGACTGCGGATCTCTGTGCCCAATCGGAGTCTTGCGTCTCTCATTGCCCATTAGCAGCGATTGGCATGTCCCAGTAGGAAACACCGGTCTATCACTGCGTGATCGCATCTCCCCAGGTTTCTCTCCTGCGCAACGCTGCGATGAGCGCCAGCGTCAACGCCGCCGCCAGTGTAAGCGTTAGCGCCCGCTGCTTCGAATCTATACATGGTTCCCTTTAGCGAGAGATGGTGTAATTTTTTACCCTGCTTTTCGCGCTCAACAGCCGATAATTTTGTCACTTCTTTTGTTTTGAGGCTTTTCATGGATGGGTCCTATATGTTCATCTCTATTTTTTTACCAGTACCTCACTTCAGCGCGCAAAGGTCCGCCGCTGTTTGCATGCAGTTCACTTTCTTTCGCTTGTATTTTTACTCTGCCTTCGATACCTTGCGCATATCTTTTATATAACGGAATAACATCGATATACGGATTTCGCAGCAATAGGCCAGGTCGTTAAACTGATGAAGACCAAAGCACTCGCTGCCCTGGGAACCAAGGTGTGGGACGTGCCTTTGCAACCGTGCAAGAAGCACTCCATGTGGAGTAACGAGTACAATGAATGCATGGCAAAGCATCTCTCACCAACATCGTGGCATCAGTGTTGCACAAATCCCATGGGAAATGGCAAAAACGCCGTCGTGGATCCGAGGCTAAGGTAAGAAATTTGGGCATGATATTGTTACGGGAGTAAGCATATTCGAAAACAACAAACAAATGTATTTACACAATATCCTCAGGAAAAAATTACACCATCTCCCGCGAAAGGGAACCATGTGTAGATGTGAAGCAGCGGGCGCTAACGCTTACATTGCCGGTGTGAAAGTCAAGCACAAGTTGCCATGCCACGACACCGCTGGCTTTTTGCCCTTCCATGTATTTGTTGACCTTAATTCCTTGTTGCCTTTTACAACTCTTGTATAATCAGCTACGCACAATCTTACAGTGTACGGCCACGGTGCAACTTCTCGGGCTTAAACAACTAGCTAATTCACACGGGGTCGGCTCTCGGCATCAATGCGGCCTCGGTAAGCCAGCTACGATAGCCATGACAAAGAAGTTTACCACTCTCCTGGCTTTTCGTCCCTGCTCTCAAACCTTGCCGCTGTTGGCGGGCGGTAGGCAGTGGTGTGCTCGTGCCATGTGAAACACGACCTAAGGATGTCTTTGACGTCTATTTAAGGAAATTGGCAACCACGGTCGGTCAGCAGATGTTCAACTACGCAGTGTAACTGCGGGGAATAACATCGTCAAACAGGAATTCGGCACGTTCAGAGGCACAGCTCGTCGGTAGTGTCCGCGTGGTGGCGTACGGTGTCGCGGGGTCTTTAGCTGCGCAATTGACATTGTTCCCAATCGGAGATGGTGGGATGACAATTAGATTCAGGTACATGGTAGGAACAGGCAGTTGGAATGTACATAGGTTGAATGGGACTAGCTGGTGACAAGTATGATTGCCTGTGGCATTGGCCGAATTGACAGCGGCAACTAGGAACGTGCAGTATGGGAATACAAGGCGATAGCGATAGTATCTTAGAGATATTTTTGAAAGGACACTTAAGTAAAACAACGACTTGGTTTAGATTGACGAATTGTGCTCGGAGGACTCTAATGTTAATTTCATAATCATAACTGAAATAACACAGAAAAAATATTCAGGTCAAAATTTCGTTTTTAAATTTAGCGTCGAAGTCTCCGCGCGTGACATCAAGGATTTCAAAGCGTATTTTTCGTGTTTTGGTGACACGGACTCAACGATATTTGCTAAACCTTGGTATGGTAAATCTATGGCCCCCCTCAGAGGGCAATGTAATTCATTTTTCCTTATTAAGAACTTTGCAGGGTCTAGGAGACGCCATCAGAATCTGAGACGTTAAGGTGTTTCGTACTGTAATTTGAAGGTGCCGTCTTTTTGCGCGTTTTGTTCGCTACTACGTCTTCGCATCAAGCGTGCTGATTATGGAATTGGGAAAGAGTAATTTACTTGTACGAGCAAAATCATTTTTCTGGTTAGTGTCCCTTTCAATATGTGTATCTCGGTATGGAGATATATTTGCAAAATGTATTTGTATCTCAGCAGTGAAATACATTTACCATGTATCGATTATATCGCGATAGAGTGTAAGATGCGGGTGTCTCGTTAATTTTTTTTCCGGAAACGAGCTAGCTTGTTTCCGAATAGCAGGAATACTTTTGTACGAATCCAACTTAAGGCACTACGCCGGTAGGCGACACAGTGAGGGTGGCGAAGGGTTCCCCACACTTACAGAATGACCCACGTGGTGAAGCATCTGACGCCGCTGAGCACAGAATCGGGGAAGTAGTATTAACGCGATAGCGTTAAAGAGCTCGTTTCGCAGAAATTCCGGTCGTTGGTTGTGAGCGAAAAATCATCTTGTCCGTGACTGAAAAATCTAGAAAGATGCAAATAAAATAAATAATAAAAAATTCCGGGTCCGAGTAAGGATCAAACCCAGGCCGTCTGAGCGACAAGCAGGTGTTCTACCACACAACCACGCTTCTCCTTCGGATTGCGTATAAAATAACTTCCTCTGCTTGGAAATGCAGTGAAAATAACTTTCCTGCTTTACAAACACACGTGTCCTGTAAACAGGCGTCACAATACGACATTAATATCGCAGTAATATTGCGTAGTAAAAGCGTACATTGCCATCGGGCGTCAGAAGATGTGAACGGCATTGTGGTCCAAAGCTGTCGACCCATCACAAAAGGCACACACCTTACTGCGCGTTTTTCCTTGAGACCACGTAGTGGGGGGCATAGCAAGTTCGAAAACATCTCCCGTATTTCCCGCTCATGATTGCTGGTGGTTTAAAGCATGCTACCCATTACATAGTATGCACTGAGTGATTGAAGTACTTACTAGGGACAGGCTATCGCTATCGCGTTCAACCCTTAAAGGCTAAGTTTAAGGGTCCCCCCAAATTTTTTGTAATCTTCCGACGAAAGTAACTGTCTATCAAGGCAGGTTCTACACCCTTAATTTTTTTTTCGGGCGGAAGGCCTTTCGGTAGTACCCCAGTCTTGTCTTGAAGGCGAATCGATGCTTTCTAAGTGACATCCTATTTTAGAAGCTGCTCCTGCTTAAGTACAACAAATGCAGCAACAATGAGCAAAACAGACTACGTGTGTAGAGTAAATGTGTACTTTTTCTTAATGCACTTGCGTTCGCCAGTGATTCGAGCGATATTCTCGACTTGCCAGCTTGAATGCGTTGACACGTTACTCGCAATATTATCCTGCACCTAATCTTGCCCTAGCAGAGCATCCTGGAAAAAAAAAGTATTCTAGTATTTGTATTCTTGTATTTTGTCCCTGTAACTGTATTCAGGGATACTTTTTGGGTTTTTTGTAAAAATATTTGTAAATATCCTGTCATTTCAAACAGAAACTTATGGGGAAAAGGCCCACAGCATTGAATAAATAAAAAAAATCCTAGTATCTGTATTTAGGCTTCCAGCACGAGTATTTCGATGCCTGTATTCGGAAACACTTTTCTGAGTACAGCTGACCAGCCCTGGCATCAACTTGTCGGCGCGAAGAATGGTAAAGGTCCAGCCAGAGGAATGGATGCTCCAACCGATTCTACGAGCGCGTGGCTCTGAGATGCTCCGTGGTTTAGGGGATGTGAAGCCGTTCGAAAAGAGCGAGAGATCGTGTTGCAGAACGTCGCTTTTGCAGCCGTACACACACTAGCCTTTCTTCGCGGAGCACACCTAACTGATCATCAAGAAGGGAAACAGCACCCCGGCACTGCACCAGCGAAACCAGCTATCCTTAATTCAAAAGGACATTTTTCTACAGCTGCTGTGAACTAATATATTTTCAGTGAAGTGTCGTACGAGGTAAAGTAAACGTGTGCAAATGAATAGTCCGCGGACAATACACGAAGAAACATTGGTCTAGACTGATCGACACGACGTTGACCGGACGACATTGCGCAAAATAAAGAAAGCCCAATATTTGGAGGCTGTCTGCACACGCCCCGCCATTTCTGCCTTTACGCTAAAAACATTAGGTATTCACGCCAGATATTCCATAAATATATTTTGTCGCAAAGTCGTTCAAATACCCAAATATTGAAATAAATATTGCCATTGAGTATTGCGCATTCCATATTTGTTCGTACCTCCTTTGTCGCGAGTCAATCGCATGGCACGCGTTCATGTCTCTGCGATATGTTGTCCACAGCTTTGTTGCGAACTTCCGCGACCGGTAGGATGTGGCCTTGAATCGCACTCATTTGTTGTATACAAGTCGCTTCAAACGGAGCCCCGACAAATATTGTTGATAGCATGGTCGTCGATACAAGCTTTAGCAAACAGAAGTTTATAAGAGTCATGCTGTATTAAATCAATATTTGATGTTATGATCACCACAAACAAAAGTGCCGACATTCATTAAACATTTCATCTCTGGAAAGTTTGCTTAAAGCGTTGTTACAAGTCTCTTTAATTAGGTCAAGTGTTTTAATATTCTCTGCTTCTTGGCATGATGGAGTTTTAATAAGCGTTTGGTGAGCTTGTTTCTGGGAATATTTAGCGACAACATAACATATTCCTTCAATCTCTCTCATACCATTCTCCGAATGCAAAGCGCAAGCCGGCGCAATCCTGCCGGTTCAACATTCATGCCACCGATGTGTTGTAGATTCGGTGTACTCGTGATTCGCTCTACAGATGTAGCTATCATGATTATGCGGAAGACATATATCTTAAAATATCTGTCAGATTACATAGCTTCTTGAATACAACAAGCCTGCAAAAATGACGCTTCCTACATATCAGGTGCTGCTTAACGTCACTTCTATTTCTTATGTTGGCCGTGCTGATACATATTGCCGCCCATGTTCAGTGCTTTATTTTGATGTGTTCGTGTTACACCCCAAAAAATTTAGCAGTCCTCCGCGAAGACTACGCCGCAGTGCTTGAGAAGCTTTACTATCAAGATCATTCTGTTAAGATTACGCGCAGGGCGCGAGCTTTTTAGTTTATTCGAGATCATGCGCGAGCACCAACGATAAGGCTCGAATGTTCGATGTCACATGTGTAAATATCGACACTGCTCACCGTAGATCAGTTTTTTCGACGGCCGTCGCTCTCTTCGCCGCTGTCACTGTACAGTGTGTATTGCTGTACTTTGACTTTCTGTTTTCTGGGGTGCTATGCAGGATGGCCCGAGCTTCTCGGGCACACGAGTTTGCTCCGAGCTCGCACTGCGGCGGTCATGGCAAAAAGACAGAGCGTAGCGCGTGATAGCAGCATTGACAAAAACGGCTACATGAACGAGCGTGGCGTCAAAAACGCATGTGGGGCATCTGCGGCGGTAATCAAAGAAACACCGCGTGCGAACACGTCAGCGCCGCCACTCAGTCCACATTTCAACAGTGCAGCGACGTCAGCGTGATTGTCGCTCTATCTTTTAGCCAACTCAGCATTGCGCCTCCCACAGGCGTGTTCGTGGGCGTTCTTCCACTTTCGGGCATGTTCTTTCGTTCCACCCGCAGCATGGAAATTTCCACTCTCGAAGGCAACAAGGGTGCACACTCTACACTCTCGTGCAGCTCGTTTCGCTTCTATCAAATATTGCGGATAAATATACGGACAGGTTGTCACCAGGGCCGCTCGCATCATTGCGGCAACGCGGCTGTGAGTGGTACGTCGTGAGCGCGGTGAAATTGAATGCGAGACATCGTAGCCGCGTAATTATATAACTTTTATTTCTTCGTGCGTGTGTGCACAGTCTGCGCGATGAAGCTGATAGATGAATCATGCCGCTCGCTGGCGTTGCGGCGTGAGCACTGCTCCTTCGAAAGCGCAAAAGCGGTGGGTGGACCCGATCTTCGCCGCGGGCGTCTGTCAATCAAACTGATTGACACGTGAACTCGGGTACAAACTCGTTGATTTTGAGAAGGCCCCAGTTCAACTCGTGACTGTCATGGTGCCGGTGTGACTGTCAAAGGTTTCATGCGGTGGACGCTAAGCAGCAGCTTCATTGCATATAAAATAATTTGGTCAGCCTTTAATACTTGTGCAAGACTGGAAGGAGCTTGTGATCACTTAGCTTCTTCCAGCTTCTTAAGTAGGTCGTCTACTCAGTCTGCTCGGTATACGCTTCGAAGTAAAGAACGCATCAGCTCCGTCTTAATTTTGATTGTACTAATTAGGCCGGACTTAATTACCATAATATTGAACAGCTTTGTCTTGATTGGTAAGGTTTTAATTAAAACGACAATAATTACCTCGGGTGCAATTAGCATAATATTGATTAGTATACAGCTAATTAACATAAACATAATTCGCATGATCTTGATTAGCATCATATTGTTAAGGTCTAATGAGGATCACTTTACTTAGCGAGCTTATAATTAACGTCGCGTTAATTAGCCTGGTATTAGTTAGCACGGTCATAGCTTTACGTGGCTTCATTAGCATGGTTTTAGTAAGGTATGGCTTCAGTAGCTCGATCTTAGCATGCCCTGGCTTAATTAGCTTGTTCATAGCATCTCTTGACTTATTTAGCTAGGTGTACCGCCTAGCCACTTAGCTAATCAGCCGGGCGCACGTCCTCGTGCAGCGAGCACACCATGAAGGGATGAAGAGGGCGCGCGCCAGTCGAGCAACGCGCAAGAATGTGCAGGCTGACCATGATGATTGTACACGTGGCCTCGGGTTTAGCTACGGGCGCTACATTGTAAGGTGCTCGGCCGGAACTAATCTCAGAGGCCACCGTGCTAATTATTCTAAAGGATACTTAGTACATACATTAAAAGCTTCAAACGAATTTAACAGTCCCTGCCTTTAAAAAATATCATCAGTAAACCTTTCTGGCACTTTTATTGCATGGGTGCACTTCTGCACTCAGTGGAACGACAAACAAATGAAAGAAGATGCCTCTGGTTTGAAAACACCGCCCAATTTTGTCGACCGTCCTTGACGTGACGCTGCGTTCCATCGTAACCAATGGAACGCAGCGCGCGCTGAAGGGTGGATCTGACCTTTTCGTACTGTTGCCTTGTTCAAAAGGGGGTGTCGCCAGAGCTCGGACAGATTCCGAGTTTCGCCAAGCTCGGGCCATCCTGCACAGCGCCCCTGGCCACAAGTTCGGTCAAATAAAGAGTTTCGCCTTGAACACACGCCTTCGTCGATGTCACGACCACGTGACAATGTGTTCAATTTTGTTCCGGCGGTTAAGAAAAACACTTTAAGTTGTGGACCTTTTTTGTGCACAATATGACAATTGTGTGGACAATCAAAAGTGTACAGACCACGGAATCGCGTGGCACAGTGCATCGACGCGCCAACTACCGACGCGGCGCCTACAGCGGTGCGCATGCGCATCCAGTCGTATCAGATGGCTTCTCATGTCGCTCCTGTCAGGCATGCGAAGCCTGTCTGACATGAGAAGCCTGTCTGACATTACAGCGCTCTCTCTAACATTACAGCGCTTGTAGCCAGAACGAAAAATGGATATCACTTCAATGTGATCTTCTGCTCTCATCGCTTGCAGTGATAACGGAGGTAGTGCGTCGGGCTATGCGTGCGAAGGATGGCCACACAGAATTGCTACAAAATATGTGCCTAAAGGCGTCAACCTATACTTATTTTTGTAGCTTCGTTCAGGGGTTAAATTATCAAGCGGAATCATCTCAGATGTAAAACGCAGTCCTACGTACTATAGAAACCGACAGAGAGCTTTTTTGTCGATGCAAGCTGCCGCAAAAGCTGTAGGCGCGACCTCGACACCTAATTGCCGTTTCTCGAAAGCGCATTATTTGCCATATTTTCTATTTTCTAATCTATTCTATTGCACATTTTCAGGCAAAAGAAAACGATAATTTTACAGAATACTTGCACTGCGTAAATTTACGTGAATAACTACTCTAATGAAACGTCTTTACTTCCAAGAGCTTCCTATGCTGCAACATATGTCACAATTAGTCTTAACTAGGCGTAATTTCAATTGCGACATCAAAGTCGGGTGCCTCGTGCGGGTTTAGTTCGATGTCACACACATTAGTCAGTCATAATTATAATTAGTCTTAACGCTAATTAGATTCGACTCGGACATGAGTAATTATATCTTCCTGAGCTTCGAGTCTCTGAGCTCATGGATAATTGGACTTGAATTACTTTAATTAATTGGGTTTAGTTAGATATGGCTTAATTAGCCCTAATATGCTCCTGTTAGTTAGGACATGTCATGATTAAACATGCTTAATCAGATTTCTCTATGCTTACCTTCGCACCACCTAGTTAGCTTTATTCATAAGTAGTGTTATTATTTCACGTAAAACTCCAGTATCAAATGTATGTTTCGTTGGATACCGGGATAATTAGCTAGACATAATTAGTAATCGCCTTAATTAACGGTAATTAGAGATAAAGAAGTTTAATTAGTAGGGAGTCAGTTAGGAGTAATTAGCATCTTCTTGGGCTTGGCTTCTCTGGGCTCCTGGGTAATTCTGCTTGGATTGATTGGCCACGATTAGGCTTGCCTTATTTAGACTAATTATTCTTGGCTACATTAAGGGATACCATGATCAACTATGCCTAATTAGATTTGGCTATACCTGCCTCGACTTATATGGGCTCATCCAAGCATAATTTGGCTGAACATGAATACAGGAA
Organism: Rhipicephalus appendiculatus; assembly: GCA_030522465.1. Taxonomy (NCBI): domain Eukaryota; kingdom Metazoa; phylum Arthropoda; class Arachnida; order Ixodida; family Ixodidae; genus Rhipicephalus; species Rhipicephalus appendiculatus. The sequence continues at coordinate 28,495 of JALIZH010009162.1, forward strand.
GCTGGACTAGGCATAATTAGATTCAGCTTAATTAAACCTACTTATGCTTGGCTTTATTAGGTGTTACCATGCTCAACTGGGTATGATTAGTTTCGGCCATACTTACTTAACTAGGCTTAACTAAGCTCAGCAAAGTTTAACTTGGCTTAACGCGACAAAGGGAAGCTGGGCTGACAAAACTTAGTTTTTTTATGTCTGGCTTGATTAGCTTATACGATGGTAGCTATGCTTAGTTAGGCTAATTAACCCCTGTAAAAAACGACCCGAGCCCGGCGCTTGAACCGGCCCGCCGTAGCCGCTACGTAAAAGAAGGGCACAGATTCGATGGAGCAAAGAAAGCGACACCCAGTTGTCGTTTTGGCTACGAGCGCCGCAACCCCGTCAGACAGAGCGACATGAGAGGCCGCCTGATACGACGGGACGCGAATGCTGACCGCAGCAGGCGCCACGTCGATGTGTTCTGCCACGCGATCCCGTGGTCTGTACACTTTTGCTCATGCCTGTACATCATCAATTCCATGGAATGGAAGGGCTTCTGGAAAATGGATGCATTACTTCCGCGTGAAAAGCTAGCCTACCGTAAAAATTGAATAAAGTATTAGGGCCAAACAACAAAACGTTCCTTTCCTTCGACCGCGTCCTCACCTTACGTGAGGCCTCCTTACAGCCAAGTACCGACGGCGGAAGCAAGCGTACTCTGAAAGTTCCCTTCACCCGTCCTCGCGGGAGGAATGGTTGCCGCGGTCCTTCGTTCGAGATTATCGAATATAAGTTTGCTCACAAGCGTTTATTCTGTAAAAAAAGTTGGGTCACCACATCACTTCCAAATTGAAGTGTTAATATAGAGACGCGTGTACGCTTTCTTCCAACTGCGATTACTAAATGTGAAAAGCCACCGTAGTCGAGCGCAAAATGTGTGCGGTCTAGCAACACTGAAACGCCCGCCTCTTTAAACGCTGTCAGTCTAAACGCGCTTCACGAGTCAGACATGCCTGCGAAAACACCCTTCTCCCCGCAGATGTGGGGTGGGAGGGTTGCCTCGGAAACAAGCATCACGTGGGCTAGCTGTGAGGTGAAGCGCTCGTTCAGGGCCAGGAGCGGACCTAAGGGCGCACGAAGGTAGCCCCAAAGCAACCTTAAGCTGAGGAAGCGCCAAGGAAGCCTTCACCGAGGGCTCCTCAGTGAGGAAGCTTTCAGAGTGACATAAGGCGGCCTCACCAAAATGAAGGCTTCCTTACTGAGGAAAGGAACGTTTCGTTGTTTGGCCCTTACTTTCTGTGCTCATTTCGTAAGTTTCTTGGGTCCCTTATGACTTCGCATCAGACAACTCGATGGCGAAAGGCATCTTTTCTTCTCAGTGCACGTATTGAACCACCCGCCCTCCCCATGGTTTGGATTGCCTCTGAGATTCCGACCACCTTTGATCAAGAGACGATGCCACGTGACTGCGTCGTTATGCTGCGGCACTGTCTGACGTCATAGTAATGTCATGGTGACGTATACGGCGATAAGTCGCGCCATGATGGGGTCATGTGGTGACGTCGTCGCGTGATAATTTTTTCGTCACTCGTGTTGACGACGCCGACAGCGGTCAATTTTTCGCATTCAGATGAGGGATCTAAAGGCTCGTTCACACCGGCGACTAGCAACGGTCGCGCGACTAAGTTAGTCGCAAAGCGACTGGTCGCAAATGGTCGCAAATGGCCATTTCGGTCGCATAGCGGCTGATTGGGCTTAGTCGTTCGCTGCTCGATTTTTAAGTCGCGCGACTGCATTCGCAAACCTCTAAACCAATCAGATGCGCAGGAGCAGGACGTCGGCTTATTTTACGGGGCAATGACAATGCGAGATATATACGAGCAGACGTGAATTCTATGCAGCGGCGCAATATGTCGCGCGCAGGTGTCAATATCGGTCACTTTGAGTCGCTTTTCGAGGCCAGTCGCAAACGGTCGCGCGACTTGTGCTAGTCGCAGGTGTGAATGAGCCTTGAGGCTTTCGCCTAAATAATCTTATGCAGAAGATTTCTGTACGGTCTCAAACTCTCCGGACATTGGGAGCCTCTTCTGTATACCCTTCACGCTGTAAATGTGCTATACCAAATAAAGAAATGTTTAATTTTACTTGAAAAAATGTTGCAGTGGCTTAGCTCGGCTATGCCAGGATATACGTAGCGTTAGCAAAGCTTCAGCTGATTATTCTTAGCTTTCCTGATTGTATAGATTGTCTAGGATTAGCTTGATTATCATGCTTACTGCTGCTCCAATGACACACACATGGTATACGTATTATGTGGCACATGTATATTAATTTTTTTGCTCAACGTCGTTGCTTCTTTGACGGCTCGGTGATCAGTGAAGTAACACGCTGCCGTCTCTATGGCCCCAACGCAGTATTTGGAATTATCTGTCTATGATAGACAAGATGAATGGCGGTGAATCCCAAATCCTGCTTCCATGAATCCCAAATCCCAGCTTGGGACGCTAATTGCCAGGCAACTACTTTGGGATCCGATGAGTCAAGCTTCTCCGCTCTTCTGCGCCGTTGAGCTTGAGCAGCATTTGCGCTCTCCTTCTCCATGGCTATTGGCCTCGAGGAGTTACGGAGTCGCCCTCTATCGGGCGCGCCTCGATTGCGTGCTAGGCAGGATACCGCCGCACGCTCCCCATAAGATTTGCTGTCGGCGCTCTACAAAACACCTCGCGGAAGCGCTCCAGGACATTTCTGTGCGTACCTTCGAAACGAAATACACTCTTTACTGTTAAAATAATAATTTTCGACGAAAAGAAAGCACAGCATAGTTTACAGTCGCTGTCTCTTTGCAGAAAACGGAGCGCCCGTTTCACGCGGTCACCGCGATGGAGACCGCAGAATCGGCTTCTTGCGTGAAATGTAGTCAGTCGCTCAGTGCAAACTATGTGAAATCTTTTGTTAGAGTAGACGCCTGTATACCTAAATGGAGCATAACAGAAAGAAGCCTCAAGACAGTGATCGCACGGGTTCGCGGCGACCGACGGAGCTTTTTTGCATGTATGAGCGTCTGCATGTATATGTTCGTACTGATGGTTTCGCTGTCGCTACGAGCGTGTTTGAGCGCCGTGCCGTGAACTTTAGGCCGCAAAAAATGAGAATTTGTGAGTACACAAAAACCGTTGTTGCGCGGACGCTATCAGAGAAGTTCCAATTTTTTTTTGTTACAACTACGACTTCGGTGCGCCTATGGCAATTTGTAATGTCCCGTCCCGACGATTCACGTTTTTTTTTTTTTGTTTTTTTTTCAGTCAGAATTAATGTATGTTTCAATGTCATTTGACATGTTGCTTCGCACTGCATATAGATCGGTCTTCTATACGAGCAATTGTCGCTGCTCCTATTATTTCAGTGTGTTCGTTTCGTGAGAAAAGCGTGAGAAAATGCGATGCCTTTTAATTATGTTGCCTAATTATCATTACCTTTGCATTCCATTGAACTCGGTGCTCTCTGCCATCAACATATTCGTAGACCAAAGCTTCACCACTTCGAGATTGCTGATGGAAGGCGAAGTGGTCTACGAGGCCATATACAACGCCAAGGAAACGAATGAAAATACAGTAACGTTCGCCGCACTTGTTCTGCAAGCGCCAATGTGAACAAGGACCGACCTGAACTTGAAATAGCGGTAAAAGAAAGAGAAGTTATTGCAGCAACCTGCAGCTGCAAAGCATGGTAACAACAACACGTAAAGAGTGAAATGCAAAATTTTAATGCCCAGCATTATTTGGTGAGCTACCCAGCAATTAAGGAAGTATGTCGAGTCTAACGCCAACAGCGCGGCATCTTTTCCACATAAATAAATAAGGCTTCAAAAAATGCATGGGGTTGGATAGGCCCAACTTGAGTTAAAGAGTGGCAGAAGTAAATTTGTGATTTTTAGCACGTAGCGTCTGCGTCATGAGAATGTACGATTGACTGAAAGAATGTTATTGCCAACATAAATGTAGCACACATCAGCCGCGGCATTTGACTCACTCGCTATGTACATCCACCAGCAAAGTTCGCGTATAGGTTATGAAGGCGAAAGCCTTCGATGCCTCATAAAAAGCGAAGATTGACCGTCGGCATCTCGCCTCGTCGGCATCGGCACGAGTAATGCAAAAAAATCACCGTCACGTGATGACGTCACCATATGTCATCATGATGTCACATATTGCGCAAATTTGTGAAGCCGTCATGACGTCGCCATGAAGTTACATAACGTGATGTCACATGATGACGTGTTCATGACATGGTCGCTTTGCACAGCCTCCATGATCGGTGGGCCGATCACGGAGGCAGTGCAGAACCTCGTTAGGTGCACAAAGTTTTTTGGAGCGGGGCGGGGAAAATCAATACATTGACTGACAAGAAAGAGAAGAAGGTGGTTATCCCCTTCCGGTCATCTTAGGGGAATGCACAAGGAACCTTGCGAATTTTTAAATCCGACTTATCTAAACAATCATTCAAGTATCTGCAGCCCATATTGTAGACGCTGAGCACGGGGCCGACGATCAAGAGGTCGCACAGGAACGTTCTGAGATGGTATCGCAGCATGCAAAAGGCAACGCTTTTTCCATAGCCGGCGGGAAGCGCGCGCGGACGATCGTCGCAGCGCAGACTCTCTGCTATACTGAACATCGCAGCCCCGACGCAGTAGCAAAAATCGTCGTCGCGGAAGTGCTTGTTGTACACATGAATCGTAGCCGATCGCTGCTTGCCGGTTCTTAGCACCACAACCCACTATTCACGCAGTTTCTTGTCCCACGGACACCGTTGCAGGCTTATACCGGACTTCGTTGCGTACGTCCGGCACTACGGCACCGAGCAGTAAGAGCAGCATATTCATCGCTTTCTGAGGCAGCACTCCTGTTACAATGGGTTCAGTTGGGTTCAAAATGCGAGAAAACCTCCGTATTCGTACCGACCGCAGCGCAGGCGGAGCTTGAAACTCATTTACAAAGCACGCGGCAGCGCTCCGCAAGCAGCCGACGCGGCCACCTAGACCGCGTGACCCTGCCAAGCACGTCACGCCGACGGTGGCGCCGGCGTTTCCAGTGGTGGTCCTCGAGGCCAATACCACACTGGCAAACGCCAGTCAGAAGCGCCGCGGCTCCAGGGCAGTGTCAGACGGCGACTGCACAGCGAAGGCTGCGCGCGCGCCGGCGCCACCGCGTCTACCACGGCTGCGACGTCACTCCCCTGGAATGCGCAGACCGGCAGCGATGAGTCGAGCGCGGCGGCGGCGGAGTGCGCGGGAGGTGCCGGCTCCGGCGCGCCAGCTGTGTGACATCACTGATCCTCGCGCATGCGCAGCACGGCTCTTGATGAGCCGCGCGAAACGGGCTTGGCTAGGCCAGTGTAGCTAACGCTACAAAAAGCCAAAAGCAAACGATTCCTAACAGAGGGCGAATCCCTGAGGGGCTCACTTAACATAAAAAAAAAGGTTTTCAATTAGGAGAACGAAACGCAAAGTTAGGGCTTCCAGAAGGGATTCGCGGATGTCAAGTAATCGAGGTTAAATGCACAGACCATTACCCAATGTGTGCTGTTTCACTTTACAGTTGTGACATCGCAATTTGTTTTCACAGAGTCCGGGGCGGAATCACCGGTCTGCGAGTGGTGGACGCCTCCGTGATGCCGGACATTGTAACGGGCAACCTGAACGCCGCCGTCTACATGATTGCGGAGAAAGGTGCTGCGATGATTTTAGAGGATAACAAATAAATTGCGCCAGCGCCATAACGTGGGTGCTACATCACTGGTGTTTGTTTTACAGGGTTGCTTTGCAGAGATGCTGTCATCCTCTACTTAGTCGAGATTTCTCGCGGCGTTCTCCTAAGGGGAAAGGAAGGAACCTTCAGCGTTTTAAGGGACACATACATGCATGTCTTACTATCCGGCGAACCACGTTAATCACTGCCCTATCTCTCAATAAAGTATACGGGCGAAACGATCTTCCAAACTACATAGGTTATTATGAAACATCGTAGGCCTGTAGCGTCCGCCACAGATGTTTGCATGTGAAGATTGCTTTCTAGCGTCACATTCTCCGTGTTTGTTTTGATCTTCCTTCAGCCATCAAGTGAAATGGCAATGGTAGCAACCATGTGAAGCTTGACAGATATGATACTGGCCGTATTTGCGCCGTCTGCACGAGTAGCAACGACGACGACTACGAAGTATACGCAGCAATGTTTGTTGGATTTGTCGTTGCACAAACTACTATGTAACAGTGAATTAGGGTAATGGCATGCGTGCGGCCCACAGGTTTAACGCGCACTTTGGTGCATTCCCGCAGGAAATGCCGGGACTTCAGTTGCTTTTATCACACGAGATGCGTGCCGCATTCAAATTGCAGATCGGGTGGCGCTGCTCTCAGCATCACTGATCGACATTTCTACTCCCGACACCTTTAGTCCTGTTCTCTCAGTGGAATTCGTCATATATAAAGGCCAACCTGTAAATTTCCCCCCCTTTTTTATCATGTAATTCCTATTTGTGTCTATCCCAATAAACTTTCATAATAGTTGTAATAGATGGGGTTTAACATCCCAAAACCACGATATGATGATTAAAGACACAGTAATGGAGACCTCCGGAAATTTCGGCCAGCTGGGGTTGTTTAGCGTGCACCTAAATCCAAGTGCATGGGCCTCAATCATTCTTGGTCTCCATCGAAAATAGCCGCCGCGGCCAGCATTCGATCCTGCGACGTGCGGGTAAGCAGTCGAGCACCATTACCACCACAGTGCCGTGACGGGTCCCAATAAACTTTCCATTGCTAGTAGGCACTTTTGCGTGTGCCTTCCTTGTAGCCGTGTTATTATTTTTTTTTCTGTGGAAGCTGTTATGACGTCACAGCGGCCACTTTTTGGCGCTGTAGTTGTCCGCCGCCACCACCGCCGGTGTTCGTAACCGGTATAGCGCGAAATAAGAGAAAAAAAAGAAAAAAAAGCGAAAACAACATCCAGGATGGAACGGGGTTCGAACCAGGGCCCCCTCCGTGGCATCCCAGTACTCTACCACAGAGCCATGCCGTTTTTTTTTCTCTTACATGGTATTTTTAAACTCCTTCTCAAAAAGACCCTACACAGGCTTCATGTCGGGAAGGAACCACGTTGACATGCGTTGAATAGCGTGGTAGAAGAGTTAAATAACTACCAGGTGTCACACAATGCGAATTGTGTAACCAGGCGTCACACAATGCGAATTGCGCATCAAGTGGTCGTTGAATGTTTCCAACCCATTACAAGAGGCTCACCCATAATTCCTTATCGTCATCAGCCACAGCATCAACAAAGTGCACACAATGCCTTACGAATGTGTCGCTGGTGCGACGCTTCCCTGCAGAATGACTGATAATGGCATACGGATGCTTGCCTACTTCACAAAAATTATGGTGATATATAGCCAAGTGGTGATACCTCCCAAGTGTACTTGTATTAGTTGCCAAAGAAGCCCATAAGGTCCCTATGATCCGTTTCCTCAGGACCTCAAAAAGTTTTTCTCCCTCTCTCTCTCTTTCTCTCACGTTAATGTATATATTATACATTAATATCTCTTTTTCTTCCGATCTTCTTTCTTCGACACATTCCGGAACAGTTGCTCCGCGCATGATCGGCCCAGCCAAGTGTCGCCTAGCAAAAGAAGCGTGCACACGCCTAATCTTTCGTACTTTCTTCTGCGCCTTTATTATGCTGTGTACACATATGTACACAAAGTGACGAGAACGTTCACGGAGCATGTCATGCGGCCTGCCCCTTTCTGAATACACACGCTGGAGCTTTAGAATAATTCTGGGACATGTCTGCTTAGAGCACGACAGTTGCGGTGTCTGTGGCAAGAGATGTACGTTTTCCTCATCCCACGAAAAAACAGAAAACAACGTCCTTTGGAGTTGGCTTAGAACTCGCATGCATCATAACGTCACACCTTCCACCACAAGCATCGAGTCGTTCAAATGGGGTCTGCCCATAAACGAGCAATTAAGAAGATCAGGTGATTGACAGATATTCTTAATTATGAGTTGTGTCATGTGTGTCAGACAAGTATCCTCTGTTGGTCCAATTACTTAAAAGATTAAGCATTGCAATTTGCATGTAGACGGCTATTAAAACCGCACAAGGAATTGCGGGAAAAAAACACGAGGCATGCGCAGCAAGAAGTCCGAAAGAGTGGAAAGCCGTGCTTTCGTTGCTGCGGCACACCTGGCTGATCAATGCATGCGATGAGCGTAACCTCCTGGAATGCGTCGAAGAAAGAAGAGCGAAGGAAAGAAGAGGCGCAGAGCGGTGGCCGTATAAAATCTCCTGCAAGCCGTTTTGTGTGAACAGCATACTGTGTACTGTGCAACGTAACCTCTATTTTTACGTGAGAACGCTCGATATTGTGAACCGGTGCTAAAGGTTATTTCTGTGACGTCTGTCTTAAAAGTAAGTTTGTGCATTTTTAATAAAGGTTAATTTTGCAAAGGTTACTACATAACTTTTATTTTATAAGTACACAAACTTGTGAAATTGTGCAACTTTAGTAAACGTTACCGTGCTTAGAGTGTAGAGCTTACTAATACTATTCCTGTTTCAGGTGGTCAAATCTGGTTAATGGAGGGGCTAAGAATACGTTTTTTGTGAAAAAAAATGCATATTTAAAAAGATTTTGTTTTTTATTGCTGGTCTATTATTGAACATGCTCACAAAGTTTCGCCGTCATTTGTGCAGCAGAAAAGAATAAAACGAATTCTTTTCGCGATACGGTGTCGCGCACTTGCTTTCGAAAGCGCCCCTGAAACACTCTTATGAAAAAGCGGCAGCAAAACGGGCAAGAAGTCGAACGCGAAGTGAATGCCCGTGTTGGAAACTTTCTTGTTTCGCACCTTTTAGTCACCGAAGACTTTCTGTCGCCTGTACACTAGAGGACAAACAAAATAAATCAGTAATTCACATTTTTAGCCGCGCCGAAACCAGAGTGGCTGGCAAACCGGAACCGAAGATCTAAATGGCGAAGACCTATCACGTGACCATTCCAAGCTTCTTACGCGAAAATTTTGAGTTACCCCTGCTGCGTTCGTGTGCTGTTCGACTTATCTGTTGTTTCGCCTGCGAGTTCATTGCGATCAGCGGGTGGTCCGTTTTGTGACCAACAGTTGTTGTGAGCAACATTCATAGCTCGATTATGAAAAAAAAATAAGGCACGATTGGATTCAATTGTCAAAGAACAGCGTGGCGTTGATGAAGAAGGCCTTACATATGCAGCAGGTCACCTTGGTTAATTTGTTTTGACCATCAGAATAAATGGTGTGTTGTAAAATCTTAACTCCTTTTTGTCAGTTTGCACTTCGGGAAAGAATGAGCCTGTTAGAAAAACTATCATTTCCTAACTACTTAGCGAATTGCTGTTTACAAGGTTGTTTATAGACTGAAATTTTGTCAGGAACAGGATCGAGTACTTTTCTGATCCCTAAATATTTTCTAACGCAAGGAAAATTCGGATGTCTGGCATACAGTGACAACAAAAAAATTATGATCGGTTACCGAGCGTTTGCATTTTTACAGAAACGGCATAAAAATTACGTTACTCGGTCTTATCCTACACTACAAACGAGCTAGAATGCATGTAATTATAAAACACTGGTACAATTTTAGCAATATTTAAACCATAGCTTTTCCTAAGTTGGCATGCAAGATTGATCATAATATCAGCCATAGGTTATATACATATATATATATATATATATATATATATATATATATATATATATATATATATATATATATATATATATATATATATATATATATATATATATATATATATATTGTAAGGAATCACAAGAGACAACGCCCTTGCTACGGGCCGGCTGTTCTTTATCTGGTCTTCGTCTTCATCTGCTTCCCTTCGCTAGCTCTCCGCACGCTAGAACCACGCTGCCGCTCTTAGTCATCACATTCGGCCATGACTGCGCGCGCGCGGAGATGCCGACAATTGTTCTGGTGGGCGGGGTTGGCTGCTTCGTGGTGGTCGGTCCCGATCGCACTGCAACCTGGATTGGGGATCTGCGAGAAGAGTCTCTGGTGGGCGAGACTGGCTGCCTCGCGGTGGTCGGTCTGGGCCACGCAGCGACGTCATGTAAGCTGTCAAAGATGCATCGGGCGGCCGACCTTGGCTATGTCGCAAAGGAAATGCCAGATGCCGAATACAAGGAGGAGATCACCGGAACAGCATCCAAAGGAACACCGTGGTGGGCGCGGCTTCTCGGTGCTGCTTCTCACTTTCGTCCGCATCACTACCGAACACCGGAAGGATGGTCAGTACATTTGTGAGGAAGAAGAATCTTTCGTGGCTTCAGCGAAACTGAGAAGCCCCTTTGGTTCGCCACTCTCTCTTCGTTAGTAGTGCAACGTGTACATCCTTTTCCATCTACGTCCGACGGCTCTGGAGCCCGTCCGCGTGACATACTGGGCACCTTCGTTGGGGGTTGCAACGTGCGGTGCTTGAGGATAGATGATGGTACGTAAGCATGCGGTGGGATTAGCGACTGGACAACACTCTTGCTCTGGTTCCGGCAGAACCTCGCCCGACATCAGTGGGTTGGGCACGCTAAGCCCCGCTTCATCGATCCTTTGCAAGTCTCCGACGATGCTCTGCGAGTCCTGTCCTTTCAATGCGTCTAGTCTGACTATTTCATGGTGCTTCTCGTTCTTTTCGGATTCCCTTACTGCCTTTTCCTGCTCATTTAGCACGAGGTGGCCATCGACGCATGCGGCCAATGATTGCGCTTAATGTCGCGGATGCAGCTGCGACGAGTCTGAGAAGACGTTGCTGATTGTCACGGACTCGTCCGTTCTCTGAATTGGTCGCGTATCGAGCACGAGAGGCGCCGGCACGTTCAAGTCCCGAAGGGAAAATGATATTGGGGCCAGCGTTGCCAACTCCCGTGGATGGAATGAAGTCTCGGATTCTTGCAGTAGTGTTACGGTTTCGGACACCGGCGCAGTGCCACAGCACTGCGTGAGTCCCGTGTTTGTACGAGGGGAGGGCGGGAAGCTCTCTGGTAAGCTGCACTGCGCAGTGACAGTCTCGAAGATGTGGCCTTCCGCTGCTCCGTCCTCGGTAATGTTCATGTTCGACTCGTTGGTGGCACAACAAACCGGACCGAAAGCAGCAATGAGAGCTGTACACCACTCCGCCCATGATTGTCGCTTGATGCCGTCATAGTTGTGCCATGCCTTGGCTGCGCCTCGGAGATGGTCTATGGAAATGAGCCATTTATGATCCTCAGGCCAGGAAATGACGAGAACCGAGCGCGTTGACCATCCCTACCCAAGCGTCGGCATCGTCCTGCAAGCCGGAGAATTCCGGAAGTTCCGAAATAACTGGAGGTGGTAAGGTGGCAGGCCGGAAGCAGGAGCTCAACGACGTCAAGCGGTCAAGTTGTTGCGTCATATGCGTGATGGCACGCATGAGCTCCGCGACGCTGTCGGGTGAGGCACCCGCATAGCCGGGATTCACGTCCGCGGAGTATGCAGTGGCAGCAGCACTCACGGCAGCGAGGTCCACGGCCAAGTAAGCCTGGACGCCATCCCTTGGAGGCTCATACGTTGGATGAGTCCAGGGCAAGGGGTTGGCGCAAAGGGAAGCCTGAACGGCGTTCCCGGGCAACAGAACGCTGTGCGCTGTTTTGGCGATGCCGGGATATGGCTGCCCTTGGGCCACCGAGAAGGCCTGGACGCCGTCCTCGAATGGTGGCGTAGGTGCTCCCGGCCGTAGGAGGGTCCTGGCGTCCATTGTCGAGGAAGCGTGGACGGCGTTCCTTAGACGTAGAGACCCTCAACGCCGACGACCCAGGAGCATGTCGAGGTGGCTTCAGCCGCAAGGTTCAGTTGTCGAACTGCGCCATTGTAAGGAATCACAAGAGACAACGCCCTTGCTACGGGCCGGCTGTTCTTTATCTGGTCTTCGTCTTCATCTGCTTCCCTTCGCTAGCTCTCCGCGCGCTAGAACCACGCTGCCGCTCTTAGTCATCACAATATATATACAGATATATATATATATATATATATATATATATATATATATATATATATATATATATATATATATATATATATCCAGCACGTAGGAAAAATGGTTCTTGGGAAGGACTTCCTACGTGCTGGATATATTTTTTGAACTGTTACTTCCGGGTCCTATGTTAGCCCTTCATTGTTTATATATATATATATATATATATATATATATATATATATATATATATATATATATATATTCCTGCTAGGGTGCTGACATATGGAATACGTTATGATAACAAGAAGCTAGGCCATCCCTGGCTGTTTTATGAAAATTAGTGCGGCAGTTCGAAAGTGGACTCTCCAGCCCCGCATCCCCCCTCATGATGAACAGCCCAGCTTCATATCGTTGTGCTCTGTTTTAACGCGATAGCGTTAAAGAGCTCGTTTCGCAGAAATTCCGGCGTCGGCGTCGTTGGTTGTGAGCGAAAAATCATCATCTTGTTCATGACCGAAAAATCGAGAAAGATGCAAATAAAATAAATAATAAAAATTTCCGGGTCCCAATGAGGATCGAACACAGGCGGTCTGCGTCGCAAGCAGGCGTTATACCAGACAGCCACGCTTCTGCTTAGGATTACATTGAAAATAACTTCCTCTGCTCGGAAATGCAGTGACAATAACATTCGTGCTTTACAAACACACGCGTCCTGTATACAGGCGTCACCATACAACATGTAATATCGCAGCAATATTGCGTGGTACAAGCGTACATTGCCATCTGGCGTCAGAAGATGTGAATATCATAACGACATTGTGGTTCAGAGCCGTCCACCCATTACAAAAGGCACACACGTTACTGCGCGTATTCCCTTAAGACCACGTAGTGGGTGAATAGCAAGTTAGAAAACATTTCTCGCATTTCCCGCGCATAATTGCTCGTGGTTTAAAGCATGCTACCCGTTACATAGTATGCACTAAGTGATTGAAGTACGCACTAGGGACAGGATATTGCTATCGCGTTCAACTCTTTAAGGCGAAGCTTAAGGGTCCCCCCAATCTTGTCACATTTATGGAAGAATACGCGCGGCGCACCAGAATTACCAACTTGACAGAGCAGCTGACGCATCGGCTGACACGACAGAACAGCTTGTAGAAAAGTGTAGTTTATCTGAAATTATAGAAAAAAAATGGCTGCTAAATGCGCCAGAACAGCAGATAAAGGTAGCCAGAAAAGAGCCATCAAGCCAACTTGAAAATTTCGCCCACAGACGTGGTCGTACAGTTGCCAGTACGGCGCAAAGTAGCCATGAGTGGCAGCCGTGAGCCAACCTCTCCATAAAACTATTTATTTAGTAAGTCGCGCATGAACATGTACGTGTGTGTCTGAAATATTAACACCTATTGCAGGAGATACTTTGTAATCGTTTGGTCCTTTTGTGTGGGCTATGCCTTCTTTTCGCAGGTTGTTTGAAGGTTACTTTTATTTGCTTTCTTTGGAAAGACTGTTTTAACAGTACTGATTACATGAGTGCTGACTTCAGCTAGTTATATTGGAGTGCTTTAAGACGTAATTATTGTAAACCAAAGAAATCTGTTTTCATTCTTCATCGTACTTGCAGATGTTCTTGTCATATTGAGGAAATCTGACTTCGCATTCATCTTCAAAGTGTGCCTGGCAATCTTCTGGTACAGCATCCGCCATAGACGGTCGTATCCACAACATGCATACTGCAGAGGCAATAAAGAAAACGCTTTTTATTACAAAAGCAGGCGACCAGGTGGGCAAAGTCCATGTACAAGCAATCATAATATGTGTTGTGTCACTCTTGTAATTATTTCAGCATCTAGAGCTGTTAAAGCAGAAGTGACATAAAATTTGAAACTTGTGACGCGGCCTTTCACTCGATAGCATGGCATGCATAAGTTTTTGAAGGAACTATGAATTGTGTCCATTATGTGGAAGTAATTTTATTTCGAGGGCGAACAGCTTGCGAAAGCTCAACGGGGCGTTCAGCACCCTGCGACATCGACAGTATTATGACGCTTTCAGCGGTTCCGCAGGGCCCTGCCGCAGGCGCTGAGTCACTGCGCTCGTAAAGATAACGTCGACGATCTAAGTGTTGTCATCGTGGTGCCGACTGGCGGCGACGCTAGACTGCGGCTTCACTTCCACTGTCTGTGTTGGTTCGTATGAAATCCTGCGTCTCCTCCGCGCCGCTTCGAATAATTTGTCGTGTGCTTGGCATCGCCTGATAATTTTACAGCATTTCGACTCATTAGCGTATATTTAGCTTCTTAGACCACGGTGTCAAATGTTGTTAATCATCAATGTATCACATTGTCGGTGCTTTAAGAGGCGCCTTTTGATCTTGTATTTTCCAAATACAAGTTATCAATGGTGGCAATCAGGGAAGGACATTGTATTGATTTACAAAGCTCATACGATATATTTTTACGAAGAACATGCCGCGAAAGAGTTTGGGGGGTGGGTAGAAGCTCAAGACACCCTCCCCCGCCCGCCCCCGTAACTCACGCCTCTTATTTATATCTATAAAAAAACTCAAATGCTCCCTTATGCATTCGGCTAAGGAAACAAGCTGCAACCCCGGCGGCGAGAGCTCGGCAAGCGGCGCCAAAACGGCAAAACGCCAAGCGGACTCGGCGTTGTGGGCGCTGGGAAGCGGTGGCTAAACGGCAAAAACGGCTTGTGCAGTATATGACGTCTCGATACGCTCTACGATGCATTTCGTATGACTGGAAACAACCAACAACCACCAGGGGAACGTGCATAGACCTCGTCTTTGCCAACTTCAGAAGCTAGGTCCGATCAAAGAACCATTGGCTCTACATTTCACGGACCACAAAGCAGTAATAATGAAAACAAAACGAAATCCACAACTCAACACGACATACCCATTTATGACCAATAAACATTGTATATAACTGTACACCGCTGTGTCACTCATTTACGTGCGTGAGTGGGCAATGTCTCGGGTGATTTACGGTAACACCGAACGATCCCACTGCTTCGCCCACTCATCATCGTTCACTTCGTGGAGATGCAGTGATTTTTTTTTCCTTTCTGGAGCGGCGCTCTCGGCAGTATACTGGGTGCTTTGGCCAGCGTGGCAAGTGGGTGTATCGCAGAAATTTCGGCAAGGCAACGTGCCTGCTGCGTCACACCCTCCCTGATACCGCAGCACTCCCGCCGTTTCATTCTCTGTCGCACGTGGGACCCCGCTTCAAAAGGCGCGCTCGCAACGCCATTAAAACTTGGGCTCTCGTGATCTTATGGTGTTTCACCGCGGTGGCGCGCTAGTTTCTTAGGACCTTTTACGATATGGGAAGGGCCGTTTTGAAAGACGCCTATGTTAGTCATACATAATCAGTGACACTACCATTAATCATACGATGCGTTAGAGCAGTTAAGATTCAACTTCGGGATTATCAGACACAATGCTACCTAAAAAGCATTAAAGTCGCAAACAACAATTTGCTGTGAGTGCTGTTTAAGCACTTCCGTCTTTCTTTGCATTTGTGTAAAGAACTCAAATTTACTAGTGGGCCGCATGGAACACCTTCCTAGATGAATTTGGTCTACGGAACCAGTTATTTGTTAATTGCTGAACTGCAGTGAACTTTCATTACTTCTATTTTAGAAGGCTATTGCGATTCAGGAAAGCAGAAAATGTTTACTCACGTTCCTCATCTTTGTACGGAATGGTGGCAACAACGCAGTTCTTGTAGTCACTGTACTTGTAGTATGCCGTGTAAGGGTGAGAAAGATCTGCAATAGTGTTAAGCATATAAGTGTGAAATTGTAAGGTAAAAAAAAAATGAGAATGCTTAGGACTTTCTAAGAATATTAAAGGGAAAGCCTACTTGGACGTTGTGTTTATCTGCTGTCGAACTTTCAAGCTGATATGCCGAAACTTTATCATGAATGTTCAGCTGGTGTGCTGTTGATGTTATTTTAAATTAGTGATGATGTACTGTTCGAATTTCGCGGCTGTTTTTTGTGTGAGACTTTATACGAAAATTTGACTAAAAGTTCTATTAAGCACGCCAAGAACTCGAAAACTGGACTTTGCATGCGCAAGCAGAAAGAAAAAGGAGGAAGACAGGAAAGAGCGCACTTTCCTGCGCTCTTTCCTGTCTCCCTCCTTTTTCCTTCTGCTTGCGCAGCAAGTCCAGTTTTCAAGTATGAACCAACTAGTCTGGAAAGAAGTATTGCTGCAACAAATCCCTAAGAACTCGTTATTGATGATCATCAACGTTCTGCTGATATTTACGTATTGTTATATTGGCGTTTGTAGAACTTTCCAAGTGTCGTTTACTTCAATTTCTGCCTCTGTAGTGTGGAACCGATGCTGCACTACGATCACATAGTGTATGGATCAACGCACTGAATATGTAAGTCACCGGCGTCTACAGTTTGTGTCATATTGTCGTAATTTGGACTCAAACAGATACATCAGAGTCAACATCATCTGCAGCAACCGCATTTGCAGCGACGGGACGCGGTCATTACGAGAAGCTGATTCTAGCAGCTGTTACAATGAAAAAACAATATCGCATTTCAATGCGTCACGACTGTATGTACGCCAAAGTGTACGTGTAAGATCTCAAACCTAATTGCCATGATTAAGCTGCAAGGAACATATAGCACAGCAAGTGTATGATTTTTGTGCATCTGTCAAAGCACTTGCTCTTAGGTTTTACTGTACACGACCACACCGACCTTATTGTTCAGCTGCATCTTTCATTTACACCATATACAATTCAACTCATGAGTACGCACTTCAAACACCGCAGTACATATCTTGCACATCCAATTCCAACGCCATACCATTGCCCAGTTTATTCACAGCCGAAGTGCACATAGCTTTCCAGCCAACTATAAGTGGGCGCTCGGTATCCACACTGACGAGGATTAATTTGCTATGACTTGTACAGTTTTTTCTTCCAATAAAAAAAGCCCTTCTCTTATTGAGTACATGGGTGCCAGCAAAGCTTTGCGTAGGTGGCCTGTCCTATTGCTTTTCCTTCTTTATTTCTTTCTTTCTTTCTTTCTTTCTTTCTTTCTTTCTTTCTTTCTTTCTTTCTTTCTTTCTTTCTTTCTTTCTTTCTTTCTTTCTCTCTCTCTGCGCAATGGTCGCACCAAACGTAAGGGTTGAGTTGTACTATAGGCAGCGGCCGTCCACGGACCGTTGTCGTCGCGCTGAATCGGCATGTCCGTCTTTCATGTTCTCATCAGCGTTCGTCCGCCTTGTTACAAAGCGCTTGCAACTGGTTGTGCAAACTGTCCTAAACAAGAGTCTTTCAGGCTTCTGGGACACCGTGGGAATCCCTCCTCACTGCAGACAACGGATTTGTCACCCACAACTGCCGTCCTCCTCTGGACCGGGCGCTTCTACCTGCAGGTGCGGCAGTGACGCACTGATTCCGCAAATGACCCTTCCTGGACTTTCAAGAGTGTGCGGAATGTGGTTTTGCGTGACAAGATGATCCTCAGTTGAGTGCTTCTTCCAGGGGTCTCTTTCGTGGGACCTGTGTTTGCTAATAGTGGTCAACAGGCTGTGTACTAATGCCAATGTTCGTCAAAACTTGACAGCTTCAAGCAGAGACACACTCCCCCCCCTCCCCCGGGTAGTCCTGTCTCTTATGGTGGACATGGAGAGCGAGTGAAGTGGACGCCCTCTTGAAGGTGGTGACCGTGGGCGTTGGAGGGACGAACCCTTCAAACCGGCGCTCGCGCAGTGATTGGACGTTTGTAATTAAGGTATTTCCCCATCTTGTGATATCAACGGTGTATAATAAGGCGCCGACCTCCCGCTCGGCACGAATCTGTCGTCGTACGATTCTGTCATCTTTAGATATGTAAATAAACTTCTGTTAAGTTTCCTCATCACCGGTCTGTCTCTGCCTCGGCTCTCTGCTCCTGACGTTCATGGGCCTGCAGTTCGACATCTCCGCTCAGCACACCGCTACCCGCTGGTCGGCATTTGCAGCAGGCCAGTCGCAACAGCCTCTAGAACGGACCAGCGAATGGACCATCCCGCGATCGTGCATACGCGGGTTATGAATTCAATTTTCTTGCTGCCGGAATTTCCCGGAAGTGTGCGATTCCTGACATCGACCTTGCGCGTTATCCAGAGGCTAGATTTTACTCCGGTAACACCAAATATTTCAATGAAGGGCCCCTAACAAGTGTACTGCTTCGCAAGTGTTTTTCGCATCGTCAGTAGAACGCAGTCGTATCTGCGTTCAATTACCATTGGTCAAGCACGGACGCGTAGCCTTGCGTTCCCGACACTAGCTTTCGGACCGTGGGGAACCGGTTCAAACAACCGCACCTTCTACAAACTTTATTTCGCTTTATGTATTATTAGGAGCGAAGCTCCTTAGGCCGGCACCCCGCCGTCGCCGTTGAAGCTCCCTGGCACGGCGCCAACTGTGGCGTCTCCACCTCACACGGGAGGATAAATGAGCTTTATGAGCGCTGGAACGCGGATGGCGTCTGCACGATGCGCAAAGCGCGAGAATAGGAACGCATGCGAAACGGAGGCCGAATAGTCTCCCTCTCCCTCTTTCTCAACTCTGCCCTCTCCCCCTCAAAACGGCGAACGCGCGAAACCATCGCTTCACCCTGTCGTCCCCCCAGTGGCTGGTCAATGAAACGCCGCGCGCGTTGAACGCCGCGTGCGTCCCATTTCTAAAGAGCTGCGCTCATCGGTTGTATTCGTACACGGAACTGCTAGTTTTGCTTTGGTACGCATCAGTTGTTGTGTATAGGGAAGGCTTTCGGGTGCGCGCGTAACGTGTTTTTTTTCGTCCCTGGGGTTTTTTTTTTTTTTTGGAACACCACCGTTACCACCTTCACAGGTCAGTCAATACAAGCTTCGCTTCAGAAAGTCACAGTGTCGCCGCAAGCTGAAAGCAATGAGGAGACGTCCACACAGGCGTCTCTGAGTCGTCGTTTTGGGAAGTAAAACCCCAGAAATAATTATAGGCAATTCGAAGCGATGGCAGTGGAAGATAAATATACAGGGTGTTTCAAGAAAGAGTCCAATATCCTTAAAAAATCAGGAAAATGCGGTATTTGCTCGCTCTCTTCACAATTGCTATTTTTGTAGCGGCTGGCATCTTAAGTTGGTTGAAGACATCGTTTGGGACAGTAAGTAAGAAAGTTAAATTAATTAACTTTTTTCATTAGTGGAGTTAGGCGGCTATGTCAAAATGGGATAATTTAAGTCCTTCATGCGAAGAAACCATTGTATCTTTGAGCTTTCAAAAAAGCGGCCTCTAGTAATTATTGTGGGGTAATGAAATTCAGGAAAATTCAACGGCCAAACCGAAGCCGAAGCACCGATGAGCGCAACAAGCAGACGACTAGACTGATGTAACTGTTCAAGACAATGATTACAGAGGTGCAGTTCTTCCCCATTCGTTAACGTATGTGCGTCATGCATGCTGCAATTGCAAGCGCAGCCCACACACCCACACAAAGAAATCGGTTGATGGTTGAGATAATGACGCTCACTCATTCTGGACGTCTCGCGAAGAGCGCACCTGCCGAATATGGCAGTTGCGCTCTTCGGTGTTTCAGTTTCGGTTTTGCCGCTGTATTTGGGAGAATTTCTTTACTTTGCAATTATTACTGGAGGCCCCTTTTTTCGAAATCTCAAAGCTGCAATGGCATCTTCGCATGAAGGACTTAAAATCTCCCATTTGACTTAACCGCCTAACTCCGCTAAATAAAGAGTTAATAATTTACCTTCCTTAATTATTGTCCCAAATGATGTCTTCAAAATTTTTAAAATGCCTGCCGCTACAGAAAAAGCAATAGTGAAAACAGCGAGCAAATACCACCTTTTCCTGATTTTTTAAGGATATTGGACACATTTCTTAAACACCCGGTATGCTGACACCAATCTGCATACTCGTACTCATATACATAATCATACCAAGCTGCATACCTTGGTCAAGAAAGAAAGTGACCGGTGTCGATGCCGTTTCCTGGTGTGATATCGAACGTCGACTTGTTTCCTGCCAAAATACAAAAATATGGTTTAAGAACGGCGCGTACATGCGACTGCTCTTTTTTAGCCGCTCAGAGTGGACATCGACTCAGAGCAAACATTGTGGAACGCAAGGGCTAAGCAGTTAACGCTCACAGATACACTACGAATTAGTTCTGCAACCTACACTAAGCAGAACAGCGATTTCTATCTTATTTTATTGAGTTACCTTCCGCTACACCAAGAGCACCAGTAAGACGTCACGATGACGCCACAGATCGCCAAAATTCTGTGACGTCATCATGACGTTATATTGACGTCACGTGCCGTAACATCTCGTGATGACGTCATCACAAGACATCTAGCTTGGCCAAATGTGGTCCGATCACAGGAGGCAATGCAGAACCAGGTGAAGGTGCCTTCTGATCTTGGAAGCACTGCAAAACAACGTTAGGTGAAGAAAGCCTTTCGAAGGGTGGCGGGTCTGGATCAATATGTCGTCTGAGAAGAAATAGAAGATGGATTTTCACCACCTACTCGTCTTATGTGAATGCTTATGGGACCCTGTGAGATTTTGTTGAGCCAATCCGTGACGACATGCTGACACTCTGAATGCACGTATTGTGACATTCAGTTGAAAACTGAAAAGCTGACCTTCATTGTATCGTCCATTTAAAAACATTAGGCTGGTTTAATTATGACAGTGGAGTTTAGAAACAAGCAGTTCATTCTTGTAACTTCAATGCATATTTAACTTTCGTTTCCCTTTACCCGAAAACCATGTTTGCTGGATATACAGTCCAAGACCTTAAAAGCACATTCCAAATTCTAAATGTGCGCACTTAAAGGTAGTGCAGATGGCTTTATTTTCGTTCTTCTTCTCGGGTCCCATTAAACCACGACCTCACTAAGCTTTTGAAGCCTTTCAAAAAACAACTAGCCTGTTTCTCATGAAACCATTATACGAGCGAATGGATGAATCCTATTAAACGTCTCAAATTAGAAATGCCAGTCAGAGCGGCTAGTTTGTCGTTAGCGAAAGAAAAAATGTTACAATTATTCTGTATGCATGTGAGCTGTCGGATGGGCTCAGAAATGTTGCAGACGGATTGAATGTACATTTTTTATTCTTAACCTGGCCCCGCAAAATGAGTAAAATCTGTTGAAAATTAAAAAAAATAGTTGGAACAGGCAGCCAAATAAAAAGGCTGCCAATAAAAACACACGGGCCTTTGAATGTGGTAGTTCTTTATCAGCTTCCTTTTTCCCGCATTCACGTCTACGTTAATGAAACGAGTCTTTGGTTAAATACATGGTTGTCCGAACACAAGCGCAGACTGGAAGGCGATTCGCACTTGCGTGTTGCTCAACAATGTTCTGAACACCGGTATACGTCTGTCCTTTCTGATACCACATATATTTTCACAAAACGTAATCAGGTTACCAAGGAAATGACTCAAGCGCACCACATAAAGCGGAAAGGCGGTCGATGTGTCAGCATACCTTCCATAGCTTCGCACGACAATGCAATTTAATTTTTGCCTCGTTTCATATGACGGTGGAAAAAATTTCATGTGGTTAACCTTTCCTCTCTCCGTAAGTGCGCCAAAATCTTATCTATATGAGAACACGTTTGGTTCGGGAGAGTTTAAATATACGTGGGCTTTTAATAAAGTTCATTGTGAGTGAAGGCTGTATTGTGTTCCTGTCTGCCTTGCAACTTCGTGTTTCTTTTTCTGCGTTAACCTATCTTTTGGCAGTTTTAGAATAGCGTACGCAAAGTTCTGCGTTCGCGCTTCTCTCCACTGCCCAAACGTCAATCGCTAAACTCCTGGAGACCCGTGTAATATTTCCAAAATAGCATACCTGCTCAAGCAGCTCTATCTCTAGAAGTCCTATTCTAAAACTATATATTACGTTAAATCCGTAAAATGGTGACTTTTGTATACTACTACGTCACCGCAACTGTATGCGTCATAAGAGTAGAGACACAAGAATACTACCAACTTTTGCGTCCCTTCATGACCTTGGAGGCTCCACACATACGTAGCCAGTCGGTGCTGAATGTCAAAGCGTGTCCGTTTTGCGCTAAGACACTTAAAGGTAGGATCTGCGCTGGATGTATAGACCGCGGCAATGTAAGGAAGTGAGCCGATCATCTGCAATGAACAACGCAGCTGCATTAGCAAGGGTAACTGTTGTGATATGCGTTTTATAATTATTACACAAACGTACGTAGCTCGCCATCCCCAACAGGCGTACACTCTTAAGTCATCTTCTGTTGCAATACATATGCGCGTATGTCTCCTGTGATAACACCGACCACCACCTGCTACGATATGACGGCTAAACATGAAATGCTCTTCCACAGAAAAGTCGTTTAAAATCTTTAGAACCATTTGTGTGGTACTGAGATTAGCTGGCATTACAATGCGAGTCGTGTCTCCTCTGGGGTTCTTCTCCAAACACCATCTCTTATGCCCAAGCAGTAACTAAGATAACGCTGAAAGAAAGCGACATTCTAAAGGGTCTATAGAATAAGTGTTTGCGTCATATGCCGTGCGGGTATCTAAATATTGAAGGTAAGTGCACGACATCTCTACACATTGCCAATCACTTGATTCCTCGCTTGCACCTTTCGCGACATGATTATTTGGCAGTAGTGATGGTGAATGTTGGTGCAAGGATCTGACGGTTCTAAATTAGGAGCAGTGTACAGGTTTACGGATGTCAGTGTTCAGCAATAAGTGTGTTCTGCGGCGATACCTTAAAAAAGGTGACTGATGTTCCTTATATTTCTGCCCATCAAAAGCTGGGAAAAACACTGAAACTGAGAAACACGAAGTACGTGTTTCACATATATAAAAGTCGAAAGAAAGTTACACTGCAGTTATTTTTACGTCCAATATATTTTCCTGATGTTCCTTTATGTAGACACCCGCGAGAATTGTTTACAAAATGTTTCAGGTGACACAACGTCGTAGATTGCGAATGCATGAAATTGTGAACTGATAAATACTTTTACCCTGTAGCTGTCGGTTGGTTCATGAGGCAGCTTCGACTTTTCTGTTGCACAAACGATGACGAGGGCAAGGAAAATGAACAAAATACCAATAGGATTCGGCATGCTCATGCTGAAGTTAAAGGCTCTGCAAGGTTGTTTTCACTGCAAGACGAGGCTTCCCGCTTATGGCTGTTCGCTTCCAATATTCAGCTATTTATAGCCTATGAATGGTCCAGGTTTATGACAGGGACATCTGACTACAACTACATGTACAAGAGTTGTCGGTGTCATAAACATTCTCATATTGTGCGTACGAGGAAACGATGCGAATAAAGAAAGTCGATTTCGTATAAATGGGAATGTTTCTGACATACTTCTCAAACAGAGGTGGACAGGTCGACAAAAACGTTTCGGAAAATTCTTGCTTTCTTAGTAGCTCTCATGTAATGCGGCTGGGTAATTGAAATCAGTGATCTAATTTCGATTGGCTACATAATGTTTCTTAGAGCAATCTGTTCTTTCGATCGATTACTGGCTCAATTTTCGATTGGCCGATCCACTGATTGAAACTTAAATGTAGACGCCTGCTGAGTTTGCGGATGAGTAAACAATTTGTTACACGGGTCAACTATTGCATGGGTCAACAGTCGTATGAGCAATATTCGATGTACCATCTGTGCAATGACAATGGCGGCTGTATATCGGATCGTCGATGCCGTACGGTATTGTGCTTGATTGGTCGATATACAAACGCATGACAGCTGACGTTCGACTTCTCATTGTGCCACAAATTACAGCTGAGTTGGCTCAGCTGTAATTTCGCTGTCTGAGCTTACAGCTCAGCTGTACGCTCAGACACCCACAGGTGTCTAATTGTTTCCGATTGCCATTTCCAATTTGCCCAGCTTCGACATGCGAGCAAACAAGTCTCCTGTGTCGCCTGGATGATGTAATACACGCTACATAAGTGTGCTTGATTGCTTCAGGGGTCGTTGAACTCATTCCCGACATATGCGAAAAGTGGGTTGTGCAGGTGAGAAGTCTGTGTTTTACCAAGACATGTAAACTTGAAGGAAGTATACTAGAAAGGAGATTCAGCAAACCTGAGGAAAGGAAGGATAGGCCAATTTCATCGGAATTTTGTAGAGCGAAATCAAACAACCTACCCTTAATAGAATAATACGAGAACTGCGTACATGATATTATTTATTTATTTATTTATTTGATTTGATTTGCATACACAGCTACACAAGGACACAGAGGAAAGACGGAGAGAGCAAGCTGGCAACTGCCACCTGGAGGGGCATAACGCCTGCTTCAGGGTTGCCGTTGAGCAGATTTGAAAAGGAGCCAAAACTCAACATAAAAGTAGCAGAATAGCCACGCCATTTAATTTTAACGCCAAATTTGTAGCCAAATAGAAAAAAAAGTGATATTATGTATGGAGTTCTTAGTATTCAACAGTAAATAATATGATTTTGAATAAGCGAAAACGGAGTATAATGGACACAATATTTCCCCCCTTTGCTTGGTCTCCAAGCCGCAGGTAAGTTGCAAATAAATGAATAGATTATTATACTTTCAGTGCGCCTGCATACAGCTTGTATACACTAGATAAAGATCTTGAAAAATAATTTTGGGCCAACAACTCAGCAGGAACACGAAACGCCGAAGCTGTTTTTTTCTTGCCGTAGACCGAGATTGGTACAAAGTAGAGAAATCTGATCGAAGGTGAACAGTTCAGCTTCATTTTGTTGCTGATATCTCTTAGACGCGCTGTGTTTCAGCATGAGAATCTGGCGTCAAGCACTGTTCTATATAGCCACGTGTTTCCTTACATGCACGCGTGCCTTCGTCTTAGACGGAGGGACGCTCGTTGGGTGCCTTGGTGCGCACTCCCGCTGGCGGGGAAGGGACATGTGCGCGCATATTCCAACACGACAGAAAAGCTTGCAAATAATGGTTATTCTTTAGAGTTGCTTTCTGTTTTATCTTCAAATAATACGAAGAATCGACCAATAAATGCGCCAGAATAGAAGCTCAAAGTAGCCAGAAAGTAGCCGTGGCGCCAACTTGAAATTTGTGTCGCCAGACAGGGTCGGAAAGTAGCCAATTTGGCGCAAAGTAGCCACCAACGGCAACCCTGGCCTGCTTACTCTTTCGGGAGGAGGGAAGAGATAGAGGAGAGGGAGATAGGAGGAGAAAGAGGAAAGAAGGGACGGAAGTATCAGAAAAATTGACGAAGACTTAGACAAGCATAAATAAACACGAAAAAAAACGTCTATAAACGGGTGGCAAGGTCCGTTTGGTCCATAAAAGTCAATAGAGCTCGATGGGCCTGGTCGCGTCGAGAAACACAACATCTCGGAAAGAGGTAATCGTCTATGGTCGCGCACTTCAGGCCCAGGAATTTATATTCCTTAATCAGTACAGCCCGCTGCGTAGCGAATGCGGGGCAGTGCACTATAAGATGCTCAAGTGTCTCACAGGAGCCACAAGCTGCGCACAACGGACTGTCCGCACGCCCTTGGCGGTATAAGCGCTCGCGCACCAACACAGAGCCGACTCTTAGTTTATATAATATTGCTCTGGAATGACGAGACAAGCCACGACCACGAACACGGGGAGGGAACGATCCATTCGCGACACGCTGGTCTGGGTGCTGCTTTAGGAGGTGTCGGCCGTATAAGCAGGCGAGCGTTGTCCATCATAGATGAAATTTCCGGGCAGTCACAATCATCATGATTACAAGATGAAGCAAGGCGATCCGCCTCTTCATTTCCAGCAATGCCCACGTGCGAAGGTACCCACTGGGCAGCTAGGGACACCCCACGTGAGAGAATTTTGTTGGCGGATTCCGTGATGCTGCAGAGAATAGGGCTGTCGGCCTCCTTTCGGGTGAGTCTGCTAAGGGCACCACGAGAGTCTGTAAGCACGACGACCTTCGATGCTGGTAATCCCTCCTGCACGTATTTAAGGGCGACATCAATCGCTGCTAGTTCTGCAGGTCACTGACGATGATGGGTGCGGTATTTTAAACAACCGCCTGATGTCTGTTGAAGGGCAAAAGAAGGCTGCAGAAGCGCCCAGGCCGTCGCTGCGTACAGATGCGTCCGTAAATACTTTAGCGTAGTCCTCGAAATTCTTCAAATAACTGTGAATGGGCTAATTGTTATAGTGCCGGAAACAGGTTGGTCACACTTTTTGCGTATTCCTGGAATGGATAGATGAATACGGAAGGTGTATTTGCTGTGCTCTTTCGATGTTGTCAACGCAGTGGTTTCTTCAGAATTGCCAGTAATGCGATTGAACAAAGCCGCCATTTTACCCATGCGAGAAAACGGGCGCCGAATCAGCCTATTAATGAAGCGGTAAAAATATTAGGACGCTTGAGCTTCCCCTTCAAGAGTGGAACGCGATAGCGTGATCGGGCCCCGTTCTCATGGTATTCTCGTTAGATTACCAGGCTTGGTTTCTCACTGGTCAGCTCAACCACGACGCGAGCAAAGCAACGTCTGTGCGCCTAACACTGGCTTTTCGAATCTCTCCTAGAATGATTGCCTACTGCAAGTGCAAGTGGCGAAGTGCCCAAGACGCCATATTTGATCGTATTGGGAATCAGCGAAGTACTCACTACGCCCCGTAAGGCAACACGCGCAGCTGCACACTTTGATGATGCTTTCGCTGACGATTGTGATTAATTATGCCGGAATGCTTTGGAACGGGTGGTCCTCTAAATGACCTCGTTAAGATGCTGACACGGTGCGACCGCCTGGTGCAATTATACCATTCTGCAACGCAATATTACACCTGGTAACGGGACTCCGCGAGCATCATGAAGCCTTTATTTACTCTTTGCCTCGCATAGTTTCGAACAATAGGCATGGCTGTGTGGTAAAACACCCGCGTGTCATGCAGAAGGCCTGGGTTCGAATCCCATCAAACCGGATGTTTTTGTACATTTATTTGAATCTATGATGATCTCTCACTCAAGGGCAACGCCGATTTCTCGCTCACAACTAATGACGCCGCCGCCAAAGCCGGAATTTCTGAGAAGAGCTCTTCAACGCTGTTGCGTTGATATTGAAAACAACTAATATACCGATAGAAAAAGAGACATGGAGAAATAATGCATTCTCGTACTGGAATTCTTTGCGCCACGTAAGCATTCAATTACATGAAACGTTTGGTTACCAGAATCTTTTCGGCCACTTTACTTTCTTCACATTCACATCATAATTACTACAGATCATATACCCTATTCTTTCCTTGGCTTTCTTGTCTGTTCTCAATTCAGGGTTAGGCACAGGGTTGCCGTTGGGTGGACTTGAAAAGGAGCCAGAACTCAAGCCAAAAGTAGGCAAAGTATCCATGCCATTGAATACTATCGCCAAGTTTGTAGCCAAGTGGAACAGAATTAAGTGGTATTATGAGCAGATTCCTTAGTATTGATCAATAAAGAATACCATTTTCAATAAGTAACAGCATAGAAAGCCACCGATAATTGGAAATAAATTAAGTAAACGATTTTAGATAAATTCATTACGCGTGCATATATTTTATGTAGAAAATATGAGGTTTTGCCAGACACCAGGGTTGCCGTTGGTGGCTACTTTGCGCCAAATTGGCTACTTTTTGGACCCCGTTGGCGATGAAAATTTCCAGTTGGCGCCGTGGCTCTTTCTTAAACTTGTGGTTTTATTTATTCAAAATGGTTTTATTTATTCATCAATAGTAAAGACTCTGTTGACATACCGCTTCTGTTCTATTTGGCTAGAAATTCGGTGATAATATCAAATGACATGGCTACTTTGGCTACTTTTGGCGTGAGTTCTGGTGCCTTTTCATGTCCACCCAACGGCAATCCTGCCAGACACAAAGTTATATGAGAACATTCCAGCCAGCAAGTCAGAAGGAACATGTAAAGTTGAAACAAATTTTCATTGAAGCTGCAGACCAAATTCTGGTTGTAGATGAACAGTCCAGCTCAATTTTGTTGCAGATGTCTGTTTTCCCAAGTTTACACGAGAACACGCACTGCGCATCAGAAATATTCGTAAAACTTGCGAGTAGCATCAAAATAGATAGCGGAAAGCTTGAGCACCGAGCTGGCCACGTGTTCGTCACCATGCACGCAACTTCGCCACTCCGTATTTGCAGACGCGCAACGCGTCGCGTAAGGGTGCCTCGATGCGCACCAGCCTAAAGGCCTGACCACACGTACCCGTTGCAGCGCGTCAGCGCGTGGCTTTTTGACGCGGCGCCGCGCTCTCTCCCTATGGAGAGAGAGGGCACGTGGATACGCGAAGCTGCGCGCCCTCTCTCTCCATAGGGAGAGGGCGCGTCACCGCGTCAAGAAGACGCGCGCTGACACGCTGCAACGGGTATGTGTGGTCAGGCCTTAAGGCTACTGGTGGGTGAAGGATGATCGTACGCATCCGCTGAAGCGAGAGAAAAGCTTAAAAAACAATGTGTTTCGTCTGCAAAAATGAGAAAAAAAATGGCTACTTAATGCGCCAAGTCAGCACTTTAAAAGTAGCCAGAAAATAACCATAGCGCCAGCTGCAAATTTTTGTCACCTGACGGGGTCCAAAAGTAGCCAATTTGGCGCAAGGTAGCCACCAACGGCAACCCTGGTTAGGCAGTATCACGATACAGGATATATCGCGATAGTATTTCAGAGACACTTTTCGGTATCTGTAGTCCTGTATCGAGACACATTTAAAAAAAAAACATGGCTGATCCATCTTTCAAAGGAATCTATATAACACGAAAGTAAAACGTGTCTTCACAGAGGTAGTTTATCGTTTATTGTGCATTGTTGAGAGCAACAAACTGTAATGTCACGCCAAGAACGGCAAGCAGCTCGAAACTTGCTGCGCGCACCTCAAGCAGAAAGGACGCACGAAATGAGCATACACAGGAGGAGCGCGGACTAACTGTCACAGCTCGACAACTAAAGCGCGCTGCTCTAACACAAAGAAAGACGCACAAAACAGCCCCACAAGTATGCACTGGACGAGCGCGAAGAACTGTCACAATTCTTACTTATGGCGTATTCGGTTGGGCGTTTTCGAGCGCTCTAGAGCGCTCTGAAAAGTTGCCGCGCCTTCGGTTGGTAGAATTCGAGCGCTCGGACTACCTTCGGATGGCTTTTTCGGAGCGTCACTCTGACTCGGAGCGCTCCCGACCGCTCTGACTTCGAAGTCAGAGCGTGGCGCGATCTGGCCGCGAGGCGATCACGTGACACAAGCCGGCAACCACGTGATCACGTGGTTGCCGTCAAGTGACAGCGCGAGAACGCATTTCGGAAGGGGACATCGCCGGACGTCCGTGCGCGTGTGTTGTTCGCGGCGTTTTTGAGCGTGTGTGGTGAGTTCACATCTACGAAGCCATAAACGCACCATGTCAAGAAGGATGTGGCTAGTGAAGGCGGAGAAAACGTCAATGCTGTTGTTACAGCAGGTCGCAGGCGAATGCCTTGAAGCTAGCAGCTCGGACCACGACGACGACGATCGCCAGATTTATGTTCTGAGCTCAGAAGGCTGTTGCTACGTCCAGATATGTCGGAAATGGCCACTTAACTGATCGGCGCCATTTGCCGATGCAGCGCAGGAATGTTTACCCGGCTGCTTCCCGCGCTGGCTGCACGGTGGCGCTACAGGTACGCTGCTCCGAAATCGCCGATGTATTCGGTTGGTACGCTGCCTCTCGCGCTCTGATTGCGAGCTGCCTCGGCATCTGGCGACTCTCAGCCAGAGGGCCGGGAGCGACCAACCGAATACGCCATTAGTGTGTGAGCAGCGCGCTCTTTTCGCAAACGCGGCCGCTGCGGCGAGCGAAGTGACGTTCACGCACTCTTTAACAATTGTAACTTCATAGCAAACTTTCGGTAAAGCACAAGACTTACAAAACGCGCCATTACCCCGATCACGAGATAAGTGCGCGTGCACGAGCGACCACGCCCCGTGTGGGCGCGCGCTCATCGCAGCGAGAGGCGCGACGACCTTTACAGCGCGCACACCGTGCCACCTTCGTGCCATCTCGCTAATAATGAGGAAAACGAGCTGAAGTCGACGAGCTCTGAGGACCGCTAACGGTATATGGTGGGTATAAATAACTTGCCGTTAGCAAGCTGAGGTACGTATGCTCCTGTGGCCGAGTGGCTTTGCGCCGCGCGCTGCAAAGCGACAGGTCGTAGGTTCGACGCCTGGCGGCGGAACTTTTATTGCGATAGCAAATATATGGACACTCTCGGCTGATTTTTGCCGTTGCCGTTGCCTTCTGTGGCATGTCCCGTATATATATATGTATATATATATATATATATATATATATATATATATATGTATATGTATATATATATATATATATACATAAACATAAAAAGCCACGAACAAAAATAATTCAGAAAATTATTTTCCGACGCGCGGAACCGAAAGGTCGACCTCTCGCTCCTCAGCGCGCGCCATTAACCGCTCGGCCACAGAGGCGCACATCACCCAGCATACTAACAGCAAGCTACACTCACAGAAGTAGAGGGAGTACTTGAAGAGCAGGGCAACTGCATTACTCTCGCCAGAATTCTTTAACTCCGTAGGGGAGTAGCGCAGAGTTAGCCGCCGAACGTACTCTTTCCTTGAAGGAAGAGTAAAAAGAGGCTGCGAACGCTCTGCTACTCAGACGGAGTTCCCAATCTATGCAACTCTCGTGCCGATGCGGCGTGAATGGGGTCTGGTACTCCGTCCTTAGCGGACGAAGTATACAATGTAGCGCCTGCATGTGACCACCGCGACGCCTCAAAGCAATATAACTGTCTCGTAACCATACGCCTTTGAGCGTAGACGCCACAGATGCAAGTTTATTGCGTCAAGTTAGTAGAATAACTTTCAGTGATGACAAAAGTATGGTTTTGTGATTGTGAACGTTTCATTCCGAAAACGCCAACAGCGGCACCTTCGAAGCAAGGAACAGCGCCAACTTCTAACTTGTCGCCAAAAATTAGTTTATGGCACAGGCTAATTGGAGTAACGTAGACACTCGAGACATTCGTAAAAAAAAAAAGAAAAAAAAAAGACTTCACCAGCAGAATTCGACCTCGCCACCTTCCGATTACCAGGCGAGTACGAGCTCTACCACCACGCAACGTCTCACAGCGCTGACTACACCGTTAACAAACTGATGAAAACAAAACAAGCCGTTTCGCTTCACGGGTCGAATTCTGAACACAGACGCGATTGTCTTTCCCAACTAAACCTTGCGTCTTCATGACATTAAAACTGCTGCCAGCCACACACGACATGCGGCTATGGCCAACAGCGCCAACTTTCGTTCAGAATTCATAACATGGAAAACAAGATATACAAAAATTACAAGGATCTGGGGCGGATGATCAGCTGTTACTGCCGAGTACAAAAAGCCGTTTCTCGCTCTTTCCGTTGGTTGACGTGCACAGAAGCTTTATGTCGACTGTAATGTCGTTCGATAAGTACGCGCGTATTTGATTGAATAATCTGTATCTTCTTGTGCAAGCGACGATATGCTAGTGCAGCAGCTGTGTCAGTGTGCAGATTTACATTGCTATACCGATAGCTGCAACTACCTAACCGATCGCTAAAAATCAAATTGAATGCGCTGGAAAGTATGCCTTCATGTTACTTCAGTAAGGCGTACCAAGTGACAAGCCTGTGTTTTCACGTATGAGTCAGCGAAGTGCCGGGGAGTGCGCCCGGCGGCCATCTGCGGCGGCCTGTGTGCACTGGCTGAAAGCGCGTCGCATCGACGCTCATCGCTCCTTGTGCGGACACCGTACACAAGAAACAATAGTTCAGTCAGGTTAACCGATGCCAAAGCTCTACTGTACAATCATTATTACTCCGCGGAATCGTGTATCATTAAGCCCAGAAGCGCCGATGACATGTAGACGAACTCGGCCGGTACACTAGGCCTACCTTCGCTGGCTCGATCTCGGCGCAGGCGGCCTGTGTGCACTTGCTGAAAGCGCGTCGCATCGATGCTCATCGCTCCTTGTGCGGACACCGTACGCAAGAAACAATGGTTCAGTCAGGTTAACCGATGCCAAAGCTCTACTGTACAGTCATTATTACTCATCGGAATCGCGTATGATTTAGCCCAGAAGCGCCGATGACATGTACACGGACTCGGCCGGTACGCTAGGCCTACCTTCGCTGGGAGTCGTACTCGTACGGGTCGTATTTGGTTGGCCCGATCTCGGTGCAAGTGGCTCGCGAAGGTTGAGGTTTGCGCATTTTTCAAGCCTCTTACTATCCCATTAAAGTGTAGCCGAAGTAAGCAAAACTGTAAGGATTGCCAGAGATGTGCTTGGGTTGTAGTTTTGCCGACCGGCGTTGTTTTTCTGGCGTACTTGTAGTACATGCCGCAGCACCGCAAGTCGGATCGGACGCCGGATCGTAACGTTCGTAGATTATTCCTCGGCCAACTCTACTGAAAGATTGTCCCAACTATATTTGTAAGCGCGTAGCTGCTCCTCCCAGACTTAGGCATTAGCGGCTGAACTACATTCAGCCGATATTTCAGAATGCCAGCTGATAATTGAAATTTAACGAAAATTGCGTTGATTGTTATGTAGCTTTATAGTAAAAGGCAGACGTGCCTACAGTAATCCTAACGATTACCAGATACTTACACGGGCTCGGCGTATGTTTGTCTTTCAATACGCACAATAGAATGTTGCGCCACCGGCACTAGAAGGGGGCCAGACATCATGGGTATATATACCGGTTGCTGAACGTGTATGGTTGTCCGTAGCGCAAGCGGTATATGTTCAGTGTTGCTGTGTTGTGTACGATTGTAATGTGTGTGCCGATGCCAGTCCCGTATATGTGACGTAAGCTTAAAACATGTCAGCCTGTTCACTGTTAGATTGTAAAAAATGCTCGACAATTATTATTATTTTTTTTTTACATTAGTCCTAGCAGAAAGAGTGATTCTACTCTTGGAGGGAGTTGATGCACTCTAGCCAGACCAGATTATAAAATTCTGTGAGAGAGTTGCGTAACTCCCGCAGAGAGTGTATGCACTCCATTTCAGAAGCGTGACTTTACTCTGGCGAGAGAGCTTGTTCACTCTCGCTCAGCCAGAAAGTACCAGAACTCTGTCGAGAGAGTGTGCCTACTCTGTGCAACAGAGAGTTCTCCAGCACTCCTGAAAGAGAGTGAAATATGGGACAAGCGTTTACTCCCGCAAAGGGAGTCGCTAGCACTCTCTTGGGGCTGTGAGTGTATTTATATGCACCATTTACTGCCGGCGATACGCCGATCTCGGGGGATATATCAATATCAGCGTGTTCCCTGCATTACCAGCGAGATGGCGCGAAGGGCGCGCTCGGCGCCCCGCTGCTTGCGATGCGTTTGGTCATTCGCTCGTCAACGCGCACTTTGACCCGTGGGGCGTAGTCAGCCGGGCGCGCGCGTGCGCGCGCGCTTTCTCCTGATGGGGGAAGTTTGTACGTCGTCTGGTTTAGCCGGAGAGGTTGTGTTTAGGTTACAGATCGC
The DNA here is from genome assembly GCA_030522465.1 of Rhipicephalus appendiculatus. NCBI lineage: Eukaryota > Metazoa > Arthropoda > Arachnida > Ixodida > Ixodidae > Rhipicephalus > Rhipicephalus appendiculatus. The sequence goes on from JALIZH010009162.1 coordinate 62,078, forward strand.
ACAAAGGTAAGTTCGCTGGCTGCATATGCATGGTCAAATTATATCGGTCGCGAAACTTGGATCGAAAAGTGGTCGAAAACCTATTGCCACAGACATCAACGCCCGCCATACGATTGAAGCGTGACTAGGTGAGGAGGGGACAAATAAAGAAAACCAGAAACTCAAGGCAATTTTTTTTCGAATACTCATAATTTTATATATGCCAATGTAGACTAGAAATTTACTTTACGGTTTATCTGACACTTGGCAAAATGGTTGATTGCCTCATCTTTTGGTCGAGTGCCATAAATGGGGGGCGTATGCAAACAGTCTGCTATCACTGCTTGTGTTTAGTTCGGCGCATTGCCGGGTCAACGAGGCATCGCCCACTTTTGCGTGGTGGTTTCGTGCGTACCTTCAGTAGTTTATTTATTTGCTGATGTGCTGTTTACTGGCGTGATATTTCAGAGCTGGACTAGCTCACAGAAAGTGTAGATAGCCGCTCCTGTGACTGCCGACTGCCTTCGCTGGCGCACGGCCGGCGTGCCCTCGCCTTTCGTGATGGTGAATGTGGCACGCTAAGCGAAGAAACGCTGTACTCTAAGGTTGCCAAAGTGATATTCCCAAGGCTGCTGTTTCGCTGCAGTGGTTTTCCACGATTGGGCAACGTGAGTTTTCGAACCTTTGTGCTATTGTGCTCGTGAACAGTTGTATCACAATTTCTTCATCTGCAAAATTTTTGGTGTATATTGCAAGTACACTATTTGGCTAATAAAACAACCTTGCTTCCTCAATCTTTCTTGTTGGTCTTCCTTTTCTCTCGCGCTCGCAATTGGCGAGCCATAAAGGCTCAATAAAATCGCGTATTTATCAAAAGAAATGTAAAAGGTCAGCAATTAAGAAAAATTTCAATTTCGCGCCATTTAGGGCAAATGCACGACGTCGCTACCACTTCCGGTTGTGACGTCATATTTTATTTTTATTTTTTTTATGTTAGTTGTCCCCTCCATACGCAGATGGCGACGGTGGCAACGAGCCGCCAGCTACTGGATACATGGGCTTCTATGGAAGTTACGCTACCAGTTTACATATACCTTGGCATATGCCCCGTTCGCGAAAGGAGCGCGCTGTTCAAACACGCTAAAGTAACAACTGTGACACTTGTTGGTTCGCGCTCGTTCTGTGTATACCTGCGCGTACGTTTCGTGCGTCCTTTGTGCTTGAACAGCGCGTTAAGTGGCGAGCTGGGAACGTTAGTTCGCGCTCATCCTGTGTGTGTTCTTTACATGCGTCCTTTGTTCTTGCGCTGCGCGCTGCACGTTTCGATCTTCTTGCCGTTCTTCGCGTGACATTTCAATTTGTTGCTATCGCATTCATTGCTTCGCCCTTGCGGCGAAACTGCGACTTTTTTTGTTCTAGTTTTGCTTCGATCTCAAAGTGTTATTTTATATTTTACTCATATCCGTGACAGAAATACGTCAGAGGAGCTGTGGTGGACCCCTGCATAAAACACTTTCGTGTTAAGAAAAAAAAGTGTTTGTGTCTCAGTAGCAAAATACTTTTACGATGTATCGATTGTATTCGTGATACTAAGCAGGACACGGGCATCTCGTTCGATTTTTTTCCCTGAAATGAGCTGAGGCGTGTTTCCAAAGCGGGAATGAAGGTTCTTTTTTGTGCGAAGTCAAGCGCAGGCGCGCCGCCGGTCGGCGAAATAGGAAGGGCGGCGGTGGTTTCTCCTCAAGCACAGACTAGACTATGTCGTAATGCGCGCGACGCGGCTGGCGGCAGAATCGCCGAGGTAGTGTTGTCGTCCTCTTCCGACGAAAGTCACTGTCTCCAAAGGACAGTGCCGCACGCCAATTTTTTTTTAGTGATTACTTCGTCATTTTTTTCGTCATTACACGTAGCACGTCATTACTTCGTGACCACCCGCGCGGACACCGCCTTGAAATAGAGGCTTTGCAACGCTTCGCGCGTACGTTCGTTTCTCAAAGCGCCGGCAATTGCAAAAGCAGTTCCCGTAGTCGCGACGGTAGTGAATACGGTAGCAGATGGCTATCTTTGTCGCGATTTCAGCCTCTCTCCCCCCCCCCATTCAGCGTGAAATGGTCATCTGTGGTACCAGAATCCCCCACCTGGTACCACAGAGAACATGAAATGGGTGCTGGTAGCGGCGGTGGTGGTGACCGCTTCATTGAAGAGTGACCCTTTCTGTCCGGGCTAAGAGTGCTTGCTGTAGTCTCTGATCAGGCGCTCTGAGCATTTGCCCCTGCTTCCACGAATGTTTCGAGAGCCGGCAGGAGCGACCTGGGAAAGCTTAAACCATCTCAGCTACAAAGAGCGTGCTTTTAGGAAGCTTGCACAGTTTTGACATACTGGGCTTCATCGCGCATTGACAATTATGGCGCCTCGAACCGACGGTGTCTAGAAGACAGCCTATTTGAGAAGCTCCTGTTGCTTAAGTGCACTAACACAGCCACCATATCAGCAAAACAGATTTTATCTGCAAAATGAATGTGTACTTGTTCTCAATTCACGGGTGTTCGTTAGTGGTTCAAGTTATTTGCTGAAACTATGCCATTTCTAGCATACAACAATTTGCTGTCACCAAGTATGTCGATTTCAGTGTCCAATGGGTGTTACTCTTGCTGAGAAATAGTGTACTTATTTATTGGAATTAATACCTGCAATAATGTCCGTATTACCAATTATGTACTTTGTAACATCCCCCCACCCCCCACCTCTAATATCTTAATGGCACTGAGGGTACTGTAAAAAGTGAATAAATATACAGAAAACTTCAGTGCCCCGAAACTTTATTCAAAACTTTACGCTACACTTAATAATCGTCTGTGCGAAAAATGAGCATCCCCGAAAAAAAATTATTCCAGTATTTGTATTGTTGTATCTGTATTCCGGAATAATTTTTTTTAGTCTCTTTCAAAAGTATCTGAAATATCCCCTCACGTCAAAGGCAAATATATCTCAAAATCTGTATTTTAGGTTTTCTACCCATGTATTTTCGATATCTGTAATCCGGAATAATTTTCCGAGTATTTCTGCCCAGCCCTGGTAATTATTGTTGCGGCTAGCACAGATAAACCAGGCCTTAAAATTCTCCTTTCATTTATTTCCTTTTCTATAAGCGCGAGTTAAGGCTTGCTCACGCATGTGTTTACTTTGCGCCGTTGTTTGTCAGCGCATGCCTTGTGTGTTTCTTCACCTTAGTCTCGTTTTCGTGCTGTTTTCTCGCAGTGTCACGCGCCAGCTGGCTCTTCAAGCGAACCTTATGCAGTTTGCAAAACGTCCGATTAGACCATTCCTTGACAATATTCGTGTTTTTCTGCTTACTACAGATGGCCGCTAAACAAAACAAAATTCCACGTGATTAGCGTGCTTGATGTTCCGCGTGGAAACGGCCATAGAATTTGGCCTTGTGTGTTGCCTCGACAGGGCAGCGACGATGCTGGTGCCTTTGCGATGACGCACATTTTACTGGCCGCAACGCAAACGACAACCACTGCGTCTGCTCATCGTCATGAACCGCCGCGAGGGAGGCATATCATTGTACGCGGAACATTAGGGAGCACTGCAATCACGGCACGCATAGGCGCGCAAGCAGAAGGCCACGTGATCGTCTTCTTTTTTGTATTTCGCGGGAATCTATACTAAGCATAGAAACACTTAGTGCTTAACAGATAGAAAATTTGAAACAGACTAATCGTGCGTTTTAAAACTGATCAACAACTTGCTCATTGCAACTTTTCGCCCAGATTCGTTGCCTCAAAAGTTACTTATTTAAACATGCATAATTAGGCAAATAATAAGAACACACAAAAAATAGTAGGATGTACTCCAGGCAATTCGACTAGTGCGCCACCGATGGCGGCGCTGCGAACGGCGCTCCGGTGGCGCGCGAGAGGGTACTCGGCTTTTGTCGTCAGCTAGGCTCTGGCTAGAATAGCAGCATTTTCATCATGATTCGCTCGCGTCGCATGGCGTTCCTCGACTTATAGCTCTATTTTTTAAATGCGAATGCATTTCATAGTCGGGCTATGTCAGGCATCCGGCGTCGTGCGGCGTTGGCGTTGTCCGCGGCAGGTGTTATCTCTCCGCTCTCACTCCCTCTCCCATAGCAACAGCTGCGGGCGCGCGCGCTTATCCTCGGCCCTAGCAACCGGAGCAGGTGGGGCGGGCGGAGTAGCGGAGAGTGAGTGGAGAGGAGGAGCGCGCTCTGACGCGTGAGGGCGCTCGCATCGCGGGAGCTCGACGGAGCTATATATGAAAAAAAAAAGAAAAAGAAAAAAAAAAAAACAGGCGCTGCGCCGTGCTCCCGACCGGGCTGCAAAAAATTAGGCGCCTTTTCCTTCTTCGAACCACAACCACCATATATAAATGGAGTGAAGCGCGCGCGAAATGCATTCGCATTTCCTCACGATTCCCTTCGGGGAGGTGGGGGCATTTTTTTCTTGTGACACTCTTTAGATGCCTGCCAACATTACACGAGGTTAAGAAACGTTAACATTTAGTGTATTTTTTTATATACCAACCGCCATCGCAGTCAGGATCATGCCCCTGAGTCAGTAGCGTAACTCACTGGGCTGGATGGTGTTGAAATAGCTTTCGGGAAAGTGCGAACGTCCCGCCAAGCGAGTTAACGAGAGTCTACGCTGCTTTGGAAGCGCAGCGCGATCAATTTTACGGCTTATTCGCAAAAGTTAGCGTGGTGTAAACAGACTTGAAGTGAACGATAATTCACACTGCCTGTGTACACAAAACGTTTGCCGACAAAACAAAAGTGATATGTTTACCGACCGGGGGGTTACTGCGGACAAGTAACGTAGATTCGGCAAGTTGGATGCACAGCAAAGCTTGTAACACGTACTATCGGCGCCGAAGGAAACATCGCGAACAGTGGTGCGGGTGGTGCAGTTTGCAGCCTCATTGTTAGAGATAGATGCGCGCATGCCGTTTGCCGCTCGTGAGCCAGAGTCATCTTTCCGATTGCGCAGTTTTGATAAATCGGGTCTGCACTGCATCAATGGGGATGACAGGACGGCGCGCACTATACACTTGCTGATACTTGGGAAACCCGTTCCACTGTTAGTTTTTAATTTGACACCGATATTACAACTTGGCAAGCAATAAGAAAAATAGGGGAATGGGTTCAGGAAGAGGAGAAAGAGCTCTTTGCCACCATTCTTTCGGCCCTTATGGCTGGTTATTGCTATTCTTTACCGCGTTGTAATAACATTAAATATCTCTAGGCGAAAGCCTTAGATTCCTCACAAAACACGAAAATTGGCACAACCTGCCAATATTTCATATCACGTGCGCCTCGGTGGAACAGTGGCTAGGGTGCTCGGCTGCTGACCCGAAGGTCGCGGGTTTGATCCCGGCCGTGGCGGTCGCATTTCGATGGAGGCGAAATGGTAGAGGCCCGTGTACTGTGCGATGTCAGTGCACGTTAAAGAACACCAGATGGTCGAAATTTCCGGAGCCCTCCACTACGGCGTCTCTCATAATCATATGGTGGTTTTGGGACGTTAAACCCCAGATATTATTATTATTATTGATATTTCATATCACCGTCGTGCATCCCCTTTTTCCTCATACTCTCAACCAGTTTATTTCTTGTTTCAATTCTAAGTACTTACGACGCGCTTACACAGCAGCTGCAGGAAAAATGCGATGTAATCAAACGTTTTTGCCTGTAGCGACCAATAAGTTTATTTGAATGACACCACACGTCGTTTGTCATGAGCTTGAAACTCCGAACAGCCGAATTTAACCGAAGGAGCAGGCTTGTCAACCGAACACGCGCAGCACTTAGTGCACATACATTGCACTATAACGCAGACACGGAACCCGAAGGCCTGACGCTGAACTGAGTGATTGAAAAATGGCCGGAAAGTAATCTTGAGCGCGCCGCAGCGAAACAGTCAGGAAAAGAAACCCTCGCCGTGCGTACAGTTGCACACATTGTTGGCTAGCAGACGACACCCGTAGCATTCGACATTGAACGTGCTCTGGACAGCAACTGCACTCGATTTCGCGGAGCAATTTTAGAGAACATCCCGTACAAATCGTTTTATGAACTTGCCCACTAATGTTTCAATAACTCGAACAAGACAGACAGGCCGGCAGCGTCGAGCAGCCTTCACGTAGCGAGCGCGCGCGAAGAGCGGCGCCTCGAGTCCTCCCTCTGACGTCACACGCGAGAGGGCGCCACTCAATGATCACGCGCGGCGGTTGGAGCGCTAGAGGACGGACGTGTTTTTCGTGGGCTCCGGAATGACAGCAACAGATAAGTTTTTTCTGCATGATTCGAGCTTGCTTTTATTAGTTATATGAGTACATAAGCCACTAGATTGAAGCTTAATTGGGGTTACAACTTTGTACTGTTTCTTGTGTGACAGTCGCCTGGCGTTTTTTTTTCCGGCCACCACGTGGCTGAAGGGTACACAAGTGCTTTGAAGCATACTGGCGGAGTTTTGTGGTACCTTTTGGCTTTGAGTGTATGTAATCCGAAGTGTGAACGATCTAGCCATGGTCAAAAAGACCGTAAAGTGTTCAGGGTGCGGAATGGGATGGAAAATAGAGGTTTGTGCGGATGACAAGACAGAACCAGCTGACGCCAAGTGTAAGCAATGTGAGTTAGAGGCGAAAATGGAAACAATGATGGCCGCCCAGAATAAGCTCATGGTAAGAATCGCCGAGCTGGAGAATGCGTTGGCGACAGAGCGAGAAAAAACGATGGCTATGGGAGAAAGGCCTTAAGTCAGCTGAGGAAGGGTTAGCGAAGGCAGTCATGGTGGACAAAGAAGCAAGCGACGGCGGGAACAGGAGGGCATCAACCCCCATAGTGGGAGACGCGAAGGGGGGAAACAGGTTTGGGGAAGACAGGTGCAGGGGTCACAGGACCCAGTTTCCGCGAGGTGGTTTTGGGAATGGGAGGGAGCAAAACAGCGGCGGTTGCGCGAGCTGGTGACCGAGGCAGTGGCCAGGTGCGGGACAGTCCAGCAGAAAAGTCGGAGCACGTGATAATGGCCGGGGACTCGAATTTAGCTAGATGCGCAGAAGCAGTCAAGGAAAGGGTGAGAGGCGACAAACGAGTTTTAATAGGGACGTTCCCGGGACATAGGCTGGGATGAGTGGTGAGACAAGCTAGCGCAAAACTCGCAGCTAAAGCTAATGGACGTAACCTCGTGGTAATTGCGGGAGGTCTAAACGACGTCCTGAATGAAGAATCAGCTGAACTAGCGACCACATTGGCGAAAGGGGTCGATGACATGCGCGCCATTTCCCCTCAGGTGCAGATAGTGGTATGCACAATACCGGAGGTACCGGTGCGTGACGGCAACCTGCAAAGAGCGGTTGTCGACGCGAACAAAGAGATATGGCAGATGAGTCGAGAGAAAGGCATCGAGGTAGTGGAAATCAACAGAGAGGTGCACAGGTGGGGTGGTTTTCGAAGAGACGGAATACACTTCAATAGGAGGCTTGGTCATGAGGTGGGTTGGCGACTTGCAGGACGCGCAGTAGCTTTTTTTGGGGGGGCACGCGGGCCCTTCGGTGTCCAGGGTAGCGTGTAATGAGGGACAACAACCAGGGGGACTCTGTGACAGGTAGTATAGCGAAAAACCAGAGAAAAGGTAAAAGAAGGGAGAAGGCGCGTGTCGCAATTGGTTACATTAACATGCAGGGTGGCAGAAAAAAAGGCAAAATGGTTAGAGATTGAGGGACAGTTAAACAAGGAACAGATAGGTGTTTATGCGGTTACAGAAACACACCTTAGAGACTTGGAAGAGCCACCACATATTGACAATTATATTTGGGAAGGATGCAACAGGATCATATCAGAAAGGAGAGGTGGGGGGTGTTGGAATGCTAATTCATAGCAGAGCAAAATGGGACAGAATGAAGCAAACGTGTTCAGAGCACCTATGGGGTTTCGGGCACAGTAGGTGGAAAGAAAACGTGGCTAGGTGTAGCTTACTTGTGGACGGGGAATAACTGCAGAGAAAAGAATCTGGAGATAGTGAAATGCATAAGCACCGATATTAAAGAATTTGGTCATGATGCCGAAATAATCCTTCTAGGGGACATGAATGCTCACATACATGACCTTGACGGATATTCAGACTCCAATGGCAAGTTATTGCTAGATCTCTGCGAGCAACATAGTCTTGAAATAGTTAACGCGGGGCCTAAGTGTGAGGGACAGATCACGTGGGAAGTCGGAAACAGGCAATCGAGCATTGATTATTGTCTCATGACAGAAGGAATCTATGACAAACTTAGAGAGATGAGAATAGACGAGGAAGGCATTAACAGCTTGGGTAGTGATCATAAACGCATAACATTACAAATGGGATATAAAACTGAAAATAAGAACCTAGAATCAAGCATTGGCAGCTCGTATTTAAATGAGAAACAAATAAAAAATATAGCCGCAAAAGTCGAGGAAGAAGTAGACAAACTGCCAGGCAAAGACTGGAAGTATAGTGAGCTGCTACATGTAATCACGAAAGAAATAGAAAAAGAGAAGAAAACTATTTCTTGGAAAGGAAAGAGAAAGCCAAAAAGTTGGTGGAACAAAGAAATCCGGGATGCGATCGAGAAGCGACGTGAGGCATCACGGCAGCACAGACAGGCAAAAAAGGAGAAGCGGCCACAGGATGAAGTCAACCAAGTATGGGAAATATATTTAGAGCAAAAATCCATTGTGCAGAAATTAGTCGAGGCAAAAATTAAGGGTGAAAGTGAACGCTGGATGACAGAGATTCGCGAAAAGAAGAAGGCCGCACCTAGGATATTTTGGAGCCACCTAAAATCGCTAGGTAGGAAGTCTGTCACAATGCAACAACATATGGTAGATGAAGGAGGAAATCAATTGGAAGGGTATGAAGCGCTAGGTTACATCCGAAAGGTAACAGCCGATTCGTTTAAAAAGGTCGCCCAGGGGATTCCCCCGGTGAGTAAAAGTATGCAGAAGAGCACAACCGAGGAAGATGTAGTACTTGAGAATTTCAATTGGAAGAAGGCCGAAGGAAAAATTCCTAAGCGCACTACTCCGGGCTTAGATGGGGTTCCCGTCAGCCTCATTAACGAACTAGGACATAGCACTAAAGAAGCACTGCTGAAAGCCGTAGAAAAGTGCTTACAGGAGAGGGAAATACCAGACAGTTGGCGAAAAAGTAGAATGAACTTAATCTATAAAGGCAGGGGAGAAAAGGATAACATTCGCTCGTATAGACCGCTAACCATTACATCGGTACTATACCGGTTGGCGATGCAGGCAGTAAAATTAAAAATAGAAACGTGGGTAGAGCAAAATGATATTTTGGGAGAACTCCAGAATGGATTCCGAATCGACAGGCGGTTAGACGATAACCTGTTTGTTCTTACACAGTGTATAGAAATATCAAAAATAGAAAACAGGCCCTTATACGTAGCTTATCTAGACATCACCGGGGCATATGACAACGTTAATCAGGAAATTTTGTGGGATATATTGAAGGAAGTGGGCATAGGTGACGACTGTATACAGCTTTTGAGGGAAATATACCGAGAAAATACAGTTTGTGTAGAATGGGAAGGAATAAGCAGCAAGGACAGCGTTGACATTAGCAAGGGGCTGAGACAGGGATGTCCTTTGTCCCCGCTGTTATTTATGCTGTACATGGTGATGGATGGAAAAAGCGCTAGAAGGTAGCAACATTGGATTTAATTTGTCACACAAACAGGCCGGCGCGATGGTTGAGCAGAAGCTTCCAGGTCTATTTTACGCTGACGATATTGTCTTATTTGCGGACAGTCAAGATGATATACAGCGGCTGGCAGATATATGCGGAAGGGAAGGCGAGGCTCTAGGACTAGGTTTTAGTGCAACAAAATGTGGATTGATGGTATTCAATGATCACGAAGACCATGCGGTCTTAATACAGGGCCAAGAAATACCGAGGGTAAGCGAGTACAAGTACCTCGGAGTGTGGGTAAATGAGGGGGATAGATATATGGAGGTACAAGAGAAAGCATCGGTAACAAAGGGAAAGAGGAATGCTGCAATCATGAAGCACAGAGCGTTATGGGGATACAATAGGTACGAGGTGCTTCGAGGGCTGTGGAAGGGTGTGATGGTTCCGGGGGCTTACATTTGGGAACTCAGTGGTGTGCATGAAGTCAGAGGTGCAATCAGGAATGGATGTAAATCAAAGGACTGTGGGACGCCTCGCGTTGGGCGCTCACGGGAAGACGACAAATGAGGCTGTAAAGGGTGATATGGGATGGACAGGTTTTGAAGTGAGGGAAGCTCAGAGCAAAATTAGATTTGAAGAGAGGCTGAGGAAAATGAAGGAGAGTAGATGGGCAGGGAAGGTTTTCAGGTATTTATATAGAAAAAGCGTCGACACGCAGTGGAGAAAAAGAACGAGGAGGCTCACCAGTAAATATACGGCTAGCAGTGTGGGCGACACGGCAACAAGGAGCATTAAGCGAAAAGTCAGAGAGGCGGAGAGGACTTATTGGATGACAGCGATGGAAAAGAAGCCGGCTCTCAGTGACTACCGAAAGGGAAAAAACGAAATAAGGAGGGAGAGGTTTTATGATAATTCAAGGGGAAGCGCTTTACTGTTTGAAGCAAGGTCGGGTTGCCTTAGAACGCGTAGCTATAAAGCGAGATTCTGTAACGAAGAAGAACAATGTACATGCTGTGGGGGGAACTAAGGAAACGATGGAACATGTACTGATTGAATGTGGCGATATCCACCCAGATATACGTGTGGGCACGAGTCTACATGAAGCCTTGGGTTTTAGGGACAATAATGGAAAGCTGAACACGTCCGCGATAGAATTAAGTAAGAGACGGTTAGAGTATTGGTGGCAGAAAAGTAGAGATAAAGGACAAAAATGAAGAATGGGAAAAATAAGGTCATTCTGCCTTAAGAGGCAGAGAGATGGACCGTGAATTTATATTTTTCTTTGCTATAATAACATAGATTTAATCATTGTAGATAAGGCATTAGGCCAACACAAAAAAGAAAGTTTTTTTTCGAGCCTGGTGGCAGACATGTCACCGCCCCGTTATAAAGGGGACGCTCATAGCATCCATCCATCCGAGTAGGGTGCCTCGATGTGCGCGCGCCTCCGCTTCCAGGGTGGAGACACCTTTTGAAAGACCCCCGCGCCGCCTGGCGGCCATATTGGTTCGAAAGTCTCCGGCGGCGCGCAGAGCCTAGCGCGGAAACGGTGCTGTGAGCACGTTGTTCTTGACGTGTTGATCGATATCCGTTCTTTTGCCGTGCCGCTATGACAGGCTGCT